>JNEU01001021.1:0-227336 GCA_000697475.1 Lichtheimia corymbifera B2541
TCTGTGGAACGGCTTATCACTAAGACACTACATGTGCTGCAATGACCCACTCACCGCACACACACGCACATCACCAAATAAGAGTTGCTTTGCTTATTCCATATCGGTTTATATGTTGCTTTTATTTACCTGCAACGTTACGTTACGCTTGGAAGTGTGTTGAAAGATGGGTTTCATTTTTTGGATATTTGAAGGTGTAACGCATGAGCATGTATATAGTGTAACATATCATTTGCTTGCTAGATGGCCTCCCTTTGACACGCCATTGCACTTTTATCACCTTTATTCATGTAAAACGATTAACGAAATTACATTCTCAACCATCCATCGCTATTGATTATCGCTATATTCTTCAAATGAAAGCGATTTATTATCAGTAGGGAAAGGGGAGTGAGCAAAGACTGTAAATCTAATGCGTCATTGTGATGCGAGAAAAAGGATCCTTCCTTTGAGAATCGTTGGGGTAGAGTGGGGGAGGGTTGCAAAAGATAAAAGTAATCTAATGCGTCATTGTGATGATGGTAGAAAAAAGAGGTTTCCTTTGACAACATGAAAAAGAAAACGCCCTCGTATTATGAGACATCCACCTGACATGTGATGCAGCTGCCTTTCGGTGATCCCCTTTTTCTTGACACACCCATGCACTTCCATCAAATTGATCCATGTAATGCGGTTAACGAAATATCATTGAGAATAATCCACCTTCGCTGGTTACTGCCACGTTCTTCAATTGAGAGCGACCATTTATTATTAGGGGAAGGCTCAGCTAACAACGAGCGTAATTTGATACATCATTATGACGTGAGTTTTTTTTTTGGGGGCTCCATACAAAGGGCTATATGGGCGCATATGTAGCATCATTTTCATTTTCATAGTACATTTTCTTTTTCAATCTTTATCCTTATGATAACACGTGAAACTATCGAACATGCAATTGCTTCCATGGTTCATGAACGAGCCAAAAACTCGTTACGCACTATTTTATCGCGACGGAATTTACAAGCGAACGACATTACTGACGAACATCTTGCGCAAGCCAAGTCCTCATCTACAATTGACACAGATTGTCAAAACACAGTCAACGCACTATCTAAGCGTGATCGAGCTCCACGTCATTTATACACCCATATCGACAATGTCCTTGGTGTCAATGAAGGAACAACGAGCAACAGTATCAACAAAGACGGACAGCTAAAGAGCAATATCTTCGACTGGATCGCAAGCTTGCAGATTGCTGAGATGTTCCGAGACGAGATTAATCGACTTACGCTGGATATGATCCACATGGACAGAGTACAAAGTGCCCATCGGGCCATTACGGTTCCATTCAAGAGCGTGTTAAAAGGTAGTAGCAAATTGTGATTGCTTATACTATGTCTCATTAATATGTGTCAGATGCCGATGATATCTCTGGAATCGTGACAACATTGGAGGCGACAGCCAAAATATGTACCGATCTTTATCATGACATGTGCAAAGTGATCCATTTGAACATGATCTCATATGCAACTATGAACAATCCTGAGTCGACCAAGATCAACGTCCAGCAGCTTCATTTGAACATCGACGACAACAGCATCCTCCATCAACGATTCTTTTCTTCTAATCCTCTTGTATCAGACGATACCAAATTGATGTTCAGCCTCCAACACGTGCAATACATATACACAAATTATTTCGGGCAAGGATCACGGGGCTCAACTCATCATAGATACCCTATATGGAAACAAGTCATGGTAAGAAATGGTCATGTCTACTCAACAGGATGAATGTTTATTGATTTGAAACGTAGGATAATAATCCAGGCTCATATACAATCCATGTATCAACCGCCACCGCTACCGATGTCATACAACGGTTGTCTACAAATATCGAAAACATGTATGCTAGCGCGAATACTACAAGGAAGTTGCTGCGTTCGGTGGTTGGTCTACTTCTCAAGCTTCAACTTGGTGATAGTTCGGATCATACGGAGCTTTCTGCTGATGATATCTATCCTGTTCACCGCGCAATGGATGACATGTATCCTGTTTACCAAGCAATGGATGATATGTATCCTTTTTATCCGTCGACGAATAACGATTACCATGTGTATCATCAGCCTGACGATGTTTACCCCGTTTATCAAGTGCGTGATGACGAAGTCGATACAACTGCCGACATGTTCGCCGATTTGCAAGTGGAAGCTACAGACGTCGACAAGGTTGAAACAAAGAAACCGTCCAGGAAATCAAGACGCAACGCTGTTCGCAGTAGAATCTGGGCAGCCAAAAAGGAACTGGAGAAGTTAAAGAATGCAAAGACACCAACCGCCTCACAAATCAAGAAGAAATCAGCAGCCGAAGACCGATTAGCGAGATTAGAAACTGAAATGCGTGAATTGCAGGACGAAGTAAGTTTCAAGACATGATATGATCGGTCGTATTTGTAACATATAATTCGTATTAGGCTAAGGAGGCGACAATGACTCAGCCCATCGCCAAGGAAGAGAGGACTCTAACCATTGCCAAGGATGAGAAGACCAAGAAACAAGGAAGAAGCCGTGAGCAGACAAAAAAGAGAAACCATATCACTGGCTTATTGGTGAAGATATGCCTCCAAGAGGAAGATATTCAAGAAGACCAGGTCAACATGATATGGGAGCAACCGGAAGATCTGACCAGACAAGAAATTGATGCTATCATAGTCATATACAACAATATTCGACCTTTCGTACGTCATATCTATCCATCCAAGTGTTCAATCGCATCACAAGTGCCATTTCAAGTGTTGGCGAATGCCATCCTTAAGTCGGCGAAAGATACATCAAATATGCGAGCGATCGTGCCACATTCTTCTTCTGGTACCGTGCATGCTTTGCATATTACAGCGGGATCTCTCTACGAGAATATCAAAGACAATCTCCCACAAGACCGACAAGGTATCAACAGCACGAAAACGGCGATGTCGCGCCCAGATGACATGTTTTCATTGGTGTTTTCCACTGAAAAGATCAAGCAAAAATGTGATGCATACAAGTTGGAGTGGATCTACCGTATTGTCATGGTATCCAACGGGTTGGCTCGCTTAATAGGCAAGGTCCGTGACACATCCAAGCTTGCCCCGGAATACAAAGCAGCGAAGTTTGTTCCAACAACAATGGAGGGATCAAAACAACATCTTGAATCGCACCTCGAAGAGCTCTCAAGTAAACGTCGACAAATGATTGAATCAGCAGACGCATCAAAAGCAGAATTACAGTCGAAAAAGGATGTTCTTCAACGCATTCGACATGAGCCATCAAACGATTACCAGATGATCCGTGATATGAAGCAAGAGTGCCATGATCTACAATTCAAGCTTGTTGATACGGATGAAAATCTCCGGATTAACAAGAAAGAGATTGGAATATGTAAAAGGGTTAGTAGAAACGTCAAGTATATTTTGGAGATGTGCTTATATGTGCAAATAGTCATTGAATTCCAAAGCGGCTAAGAAGGATGGACCGGAGATGGATAAAATCGTTTTATCATCTGAAAATAGAACCTGTCTGGCACCTGCTCACCTGGTGGACCTATCTCAGCTACGAAGTGAAGGACAGCAATGGGATTCGCAGGTGTAGATTACGGCTTTCATACGCTCGCTACAATTGTACCAATGACAGAGATACAAGCAAAGTATCACCTTGACTTATTGACGTCCGATCAACCACCTGAACATTTCACTTGTTTACCCAAAGCCCTCACACTGGAATCAGAAACCATCTTTACCTTCACGGGTGAACGAGAAAGAGCACGCAAGCTTGAGTACAAAAAGAAGCACGTAAGTACAGTCATTGAAAACATTTATGCTTTGTGTACTAATTTCCCTGTAGACTGATGATGGAAAGGAGGTTTTGGAACGGGAGCAATCATTGTCACAATATTCATTCAGAACGGCATCGAATAAGAATGAGGTGCACAAAGCTTATGAGGTAAGAATTACCTTCTACGCCCATAGCATCAAATAATACTTACACATCCCAAAGATCAACAATGAACACCGGAAGCGGATTAGAGATATTTACAACAGTCCATTCATGAAACGATCAAGTCGTCGACGGGAATTCCAAGAGAAAAAATGGAAGGATCGGCTTTTAGCCAGAGAACGCAAAACCATTAAGAAGACATTGGAGAACACATTACCCAAAGGACAAAAATGGACAACGCCGCCGATCTACATGATAGGTCATGCAGGAATGGGGTTCGGGTCCCGCATCAAGGGTTTCCGACGATATGGTGGAAAGTGGATGCGGAAAACCCATGCGAGATATTCACCAGTTGCCATAGTAAACGAGTATCGTACTTCACAGGTGTGCGGATACTGTGGCTGTCAGGTTGTTCGTCCGCTCAGCAACAACAAAAAGCGTTCAAATGGTGCCTGCCAATGCATAAACCCGCGGTGTATCTCTTTCAAAAACAGGCATGCCACCAATGGACGTGATCAAATGGCGGCAGCGAACATTTTGGTAAAAGGATTGGCACGAGTTGAGAATATTAAGATTCCACCCTTGGAACTTAGTCTTTAGGTAACTTGTTATATATATAACAAGCAAAAGAATGATAATCATAGCTAACCCGTCACTCTTTTGGATTTAATATGCATACAGTCTACGAACAACCAATGTCTTGATCATCACCACAGTATTTCCTTGCGACGATCTCCATGACTTTACCATGCTTTGTCAACCATTTGGTACAACAGCAGTGCTTGTATAATCATTCACGGATCCTCTCTAAATCTCTCCGTGTTTTTACTCATGGTCACTCTCTTTCAAATGCATTCCTCTCTCAAGGCGACCCACACGTGATACCTTCTCATTCACGAACATTTAATGAAAGCTCGAGTATCAATCATTGTCATTAGTTACTCTATCATTTATCCATTGTCGAATCATATAATCATCATTGTATCATCCGTTTATTGTCATTTCTTGCAACAAAACAATATTACCACATGTACCACCCATTGATGACTAGTGCCTTAAAAGGATAGAAGTTGATATGGAAGCTAAAGCAGAGATCGATGTGGTAACTGGCTGGCTTCATGCAAGGAGCGTTTCATTGGACCTTTTTTGGTCATACATCTTCTCATCAATTAATTTTCGTAGTACTGCTTACATTTCCCCATCGTTTATTAGGCAAGGGGAAGAAGTATCTCTGTTTGGGAACGTTTCTTCTTCACGCTGACGCTCTTGCCTTTTCAAGGAATCCTTCTCGATATATGTGGAAATTATAGCCTGTGTACACGTTTGCTATAGCAGCAAAATTGTCAATAATGGGTGGGGATAGAGGATGAAAGCACATAAAGGAACAACGCCATATTGAATATTTCCATCAGACAAAAAAGCTCTCTAACCAAATAACCCCTCAACGCTATGCATCCTCCCATTTTATCTATTGAAACTTAACATCAATAGTATTATTGCGTATGTCACAATCAGCATGAGGATGAAGGTTTATACTGCTGTAATTGTATCGACTTCTGTATTCTACATGTCCAAATGAATCCCCTCTATGAATACACCATGATCCATCCAATGATAGTCTTCACTCTTTCTCCCAATTGTTCGCTTTGTCGATGGTGTCTCTACGCGAAACCACAAATCGATGACTGGATATCCTCTCCGATTTTCCCTGCCTCATCCTCATCATTGTCATGAACACTTTTCCTAACCCCGAACACCGTTCCTCTCTCTCTCTTTTCCACTTCAGCTGATAATAAATCTTGATGATTTCCAATTATAATCCGTGTATCTATGACTTGGGATAACGGGGATGTGGTGTGCTAACTAATGCCAACAGGGTTATATACAAATGATCGGGAATAAGCTCGGATAATTCTCCTTCACGTGGATAAGAACACAAGCACAGCCTTACCTTTGTAAACATTTTCAGACGCAATTAACCTTCCGTCGACCTTGGTATCCTTTGAAAGTCGACTTATTTCAGATAATTGCATCCCAGCAGGGTCCACGTGTTCACACTTACCATCGGATTGCTTGATATATTTGATTCATAGGCCGTCTTTGGCATTGCTGATCCACACCCAGAATTTTTTCTTGAATAAGACCATGAATGTTGTTTCCTTTAAAGTAGAAGATATTAATGCCTTGCTGAATCATCAAAATCTTGTGGTCTTCCTTACCCTCATGATTATGCTTGCAGTTGAATCCATATTGTACCACTTAACTGAATAGTGTGCACGCTCATCGCCTATGCAATCGAGTCTATAAGCCGTAAAACCCTTGATCGTAACATGTATTGGGATTGAGTCCGTGTTGGCGTTGCTTCGTTTGACGTACAAATCTTCATTTGATCCTTGTCGATAAATGACCTTGGGTACTCATTGCTGTATCGAAACGTAGTCTTAAGCGGTAGGACTTTTGAAAGGCTTGTAGCTGAAGGCATGTTGATCAAGTATGTATTGTTGCTATGTGCTTTGATTCGAGTGTTGTATATGATCCGTGGATGATTGTAAGACATTTTTGCACAAGCACATGATCCGCCGGCCTTCGTTTTATCCACATGACATGATCCGCCCTTCCTTCTGATGACTTGGCAAGTAACCACAACCGACATCCCATGATCCGATCGTGTTATCGAATACTCCAAGGTACTGAGGGTGTATAAATCCATTGAATGAAACCAGATTTGAATAAACGTTGCTGCATGCGATTACAAAGGATGTGTGTGATAGCTGACATGAGGAAGCAGTTGAATGGGTAAGGATGCAAGTTTTGGTGGACAATTGATGAACACGATAGGTGGAATCTGGTCCATATATGCGATTGAGAGATAAGAAAACCGAAACGTGATAAGAATCCGGGGCTGCTATTGACTTTGTTGATCATTGCTGGTCTTCCTCATTCAATCTTATAATTGTTGCCCTGTATCCGGGTTTCATATTCGGTTGACTTGGTCATGCACATGTTTGATCCCCTCGATATCCAATCCGGAAGTAGTTTTTCTCATCCTTGTTGCCTTACATTGACCCAGTAGCCGTTTCTAATCCATCACCGCAAATCGTCGTCAGGTATCCATGCAATCATTTGTCGATGCTAGCTGTTTTGGCGCTTGTCTCGATTTCAATAACGTAAAATGATCCCATGATGTAGCTGGATATAGCATCAATGTCGATGAAGTTGTCGAAAAACTCCTTCTTTGTCATCTTCTGGATACGCTGTGATCAAATACCATCCCGAACTCGTGTAATGCATCCAGTGTTGATAAAGTGCCATGATCACAAATGAAGGTAACGTGTCGTGCAGCTTCACTACATTCAATCATTAGCCCTTCTTTGCTAACACATCAGCGTATCCTTTTTGTTACCTGAATACCAAACATCGAAAACGAATATACGTCGCTGTCGCGTCCCAACTATATTCGAAATATCGATCTGCGTCATATGACGTGAGTTGATTGCCACTATCGTGTGATCTCATTTTTACCTTGGTAAATGGTTCGTATCCGTTATAAAACCTTGCTATTGGTGTATTGAAGGAACGATTGATGTGTGTAATGAATAAAGCTGTTGGATATCATCTTGAACACGTTGCAGTATTACGCCAGGAATACCAGACGTCTTGAAAGCCAGTTGCTATGGATCAACGGCGTTGAATGTGAGGCGAGAACATAGTCGTCGGTTGTCTTCATTGAGTTCTGAATCGCAATGCAGATGTCGCACTGGTGCCTGTGAGCTATGTCATGGTAGAAGAGATTGTACAGGTTGAGTGAGAAGCGTGGAGGTGAAAGAGAGAGACAACCAAAATGAGCGCAACCACCCAACCTCCTTTTTTCAGCAACAACGTTACACACAAGTCACCTGTTACAGTGGCGCAATAGCACCAATAATCATCACATTCATGTAATAGGCTATAGTTGTCAACATTTGTCTATCATTATCTCTATAATAGATATCAATACGACTTTTTGTAATCATCACTAATATCATCAACTTCTCCTAAATCTATTTCATCTGCAAGGTCCATCCATCTTCCGTAGAAAGGCGACTCGATTTAAATCAACCAGCTTTGACAGGAAATGGTCTCAAAGTGCATTCGGACCCTCTATCCTAAGGATTTTGATCTGTAACATTCCCAGCACAGCATAAACATCATTATATGGATCATAAATTCATCGCTTGGAATACCTTGATGAATAAATTACATAGTTCAATGATCCATTTCCTTTTACGATACAACGAGAGTTAGACGCAATAGCATAGTATATGTCACATAGTCTTTCGACGGACTTCGTGGAATGTCGCAAGGTCGCTATTTTCTGGCCAGGTGGTTAACAGCGTCCGTCAAAAGCAATTTGAACATCCCTTGAAACGTACCATGTACTATACCAGGCCGCAATGCATTGTAAGCCTCTAGCACACTCAGGAACCCAAATAATTCATTCGGGTGATTGTGTTGGTTTGGAGCCGATGAATGTCTGTTCCGGCCATAAAACGAACCTCTCCCACATAGATAGAGCCATTTCCTACCAGGTCCATACACGCTGCCACCATTCACTTTGAAAAAATGTGTACAAGGGTCCAATCAATTAAAGACATCTGGTTTCAAAATACCGCTGGTGTACCAGGCACATTCGAAAGCGCCTCATAAATCACTTGACTTCCCCTACTGCATCCAACTCTTTGTGAATTTTTGATATCAACCTATGTTCACGACCAATCATGACAATATATTCAAGGCAACAACCGTAAATATTATTCATAATATCCAAGGGCGTGTCGTATCGTGCACATAAGACATCGATCCACCAATAGCTGTCAGGATGATCTTTGAGCATCCAAAGTAATGTATCTGGTTTTTTTTAGGTAGCATGGAAACAGGCTTCACTGGTTGTCCTTTTTCGTCATCCACACATTCACCAATCTCATTTCTGTAGTACTAGTGTTTTCTTAGAGGTACCAAAGGTGTGACAATGTGTAGTAAAAGGAAGGGATGCTTTTCGGTTCATTGATCCTTTTGATCGTCTGCTTTTGATGATGTGAGTCAGCGACAGGCCGCATAATTTGCAAAAAAGCATTGTGTTGGGGCTACATAAATGTAACTCGAGAAACCATCCAACTAATCACTTCGCTCGTAAACGTCGATTTGGTGTGGAGGGATTATCATTAGGGCAAAAGAATGCATCGGGGAAAAGCATGCATAGGATTGTTGGCTGCAGGATCAATGTGTAACCATGGGGAAAGTAATAGTTCATTGGATGGAGAAGCTCACTGTACCATCCACTTACCACCACACCCGCACCCATCCACTATCGTTCATCGCTTTAGTTAATTATAAAAGTGTTGCATGTGAAAAGGCGTGCAGCCATTGAATTGACGCGTTTTGTTGAAAGAAGAAAGGTGTCCCCTGATATGGATGCTCATGCTCTCTCCAAAGTTAAAGCCAAGGATTCAAATGTATGACCATAACCCATCCATCACCCATTCCTCCAAACGCTCCTCTGGTATGAGGATACCGAACCTTCTTGTTACCGTACTCATTTGCCTTTATCCTTTCAGCCTACGCGTCTGTATCCTTGCTTCGTTTTCTCACTCATCTCATATAATGAAGAAGTTGCGATGACTCGCTGCTGATACGATCAACGTGTTCGTGTGCTAAAAAGCGTCTCCCACTTTATTGTTGTTGTGCAGCCTACATGTCCATGTCTATTCTACCACCGAAAACGCGAAGGCTGTAGATCTATCTCTTTGCTGCTGCTGGTCATTGTCAACTAGCCCAATAGCAATGGCAACCAAGAAGTAAAGCGGGTAGTCATTAAAAGCGTCTTGGTGCAAAAACAGTGGGAAAACTGCGAAAAGAGATAAGAGTGTACGAAGCGTGTCTGCTAATTGTAAATGGAGTCGTGAATTACATTGTCGTCGTCTTCGTCAATGAATCGTTGAATTGGTGAGGCGATAAAGCCAAGCGAGTAAAGTAATAAGAAAAGCTGTTTGTGTCGTGGAATGGAAAAAGGGGGAGGATTTTTAGTTTGTCGGGGCTTACGTTGCCATGCGCATAAGGAAGATCGTGGCACCACCAACGATCCCTATCATCTTACAGTCAGTTACACAGCAGCTACAACCATCATCTTTGTATGCATATCCACGCTATCAAGTGCCACTTCACGTCCATCTATCTATCTTTGTCTCATATCGATTTGCCCATTGTATACCTTCTTGTAATTAAAGATAGATCGAAAGGATGCTTTTAAGAAAAGTGATTTGTTGAACTCAGGAACGAATGCTTGGTATTCATTTGAATATTTTATCGGCTTCAATTACTTGTAGGATATGATCATGTATCATTCGTCTACTCACCCACCACCATCCACACATCCCCTATCGTTTTCACAACGTGTGAAAAGGTGTGTTGTAGCCATCATCCCATTATCTTTTCACGGTATTGCACGGATAAAATGCCACCTCTCATCCACCCATTTGCCTTTGCACAATCCATGCCCGAAGGATAACCGGTGGTTGATCATGCTGTAGTCATATTATTTATGTGTGTATGGTGGTCTACCGGGAAACAAAGTTAATCGAAAATACTGGAAAGTTGTGGCAATGCATCACATGTAAATGTTAAAGGAAATGTGTTGGAAAGGATTATACGATCATGTGGCTTCATCAACAGTAAAGAGGTGTAGGCGACAACAATGCAAATGTCTTTGGAAGATCCCAGAGATTTGTGCAATGCTGATACCTTTTTTTGTGAGAAAGCAGCCAACTCCATAACTCCTCACGTGACCCTTATTATTTTTATAATATGGTAGGTGGATTCCATAAGATATTTAATAAACAAGAAAACGCTGACGATTACATTGTTCTGATGTATGTATGTCACTGTGCCATTATTCCGCTCGGTATTTGATCATTGTCAACGCCCATCATAAGACTGGTAAAGTACTTGTAGAAGATGCCATTCACGTCATCCATGTTATCCCGTATTTGGATAGTTGGTAAGCACCATAAGGCAAATGCAGTGGTAGCATATCACCTGAGTCCTTTTCATCCGATCCTGTAGTGGTGGTTCCTTAGCCATCGCAATGTGATCATAGCAGCCCATATTAATCCTTGAATCCCGAAATGTTGTAATCGTTGGTAGTGATCATGCGTTGTTTGTCGACCCGATTCTGATATGCTGTGTTCAGTAATTGGTTGACGCTCGTACTACCGTTATAAGATCCACGTCACTCAAAATACACCAGCCAAGCTACAAAAGTATGGTTAATGGAATCCTGCTTGCCAATGTGGGATCAAGACCTCCTTTACCTTGATAAACGGGAGCATCGTCAAAGAAGTCTTTTGTAACGGTATCCAACCAAGCGACTATTGCATAACGATTCGTGATAGTGTTGATATGTTGAGCCGTAACTTCGTCTTCAGGTAGTCGAGATAAACCTTGCAAATCCAGAAATATGATCCTGATCTCCAGAATAACGCTGTTGGGTGGGTATGATAAACCAGATGGCTGATGGGATGGAATATTGATCGATAGAGATGTACACCTTCAACTGTTATTAGGAGATATCTTGACAATGGATATTGATTTTGGTGCTCGTCGTTTCATTGTTTGTGGTGTCATTGCTGCCCTCAATCAAGTAATTGTCGTTGCCAAGCAACCGAATCCCAACCTCAAGTGTCCCTGGCGCTGATTGTACTTATCATCCAATCACAAAGGTAGTTCTCGGCGTCCTTATCCAGTTGAAGTGTCCAAGATGAAATTTCCGGTCAAGATAGATTGGTGTTGTTACGTATGCGGAAAACCTCCAAGAGGGTTCAGTGCGTTTACTTGATTAACTGGACTTTCATCTTTTCCAATGATGCATACAGAGTGTGTTGATGTAGACGCTTATCGCTCCCCACTAAGCAGGCGATTTCTTGCACAACCCATGTCAATAGCGTTTTCCTCGTTATCCACCTCGTTTTGCAGGAAAATTGATCGTAAAGGTTGGTCCTTATAAAAAGACCCCGTGCTCTATAACCGAAATAATCGATACCGTAAGTGATTGGAGCCTGCATTCGACATCCTTTTCCTTGACATTACCTTTATTGTCATCATACAGCTTTTATCCATGCCATGCCCCATGTTATCGATAAAAGCCTGCTTGGTGTTGATAGAGAGCCACATCACTTGCAGCTGTTGTAGTCATCCATCCAGTCCATCCTTCCTTATGTCGACCTTGCTCAAGTCCGTGTGGGAACATGGAACGATAGATTGAAAAATTTCTCGAAAATAGCCGATTTCTTGACAATGGCAAGTTGTCGTTGCTATGGTATCCATCGCAATTGCTCATTTCATCCATATCCACCTTCGCGTTGGTGTAGCAATAGAGATGAGAGAATGATACATGTAAATAAAGATGTGGTGTCAAATTATGCAACCTGACGACGTTGACAAATGGTTACAGCTCCAGACAACTACAACTTACCGATGAGTCGCTATTGCTCTTCAATGCACGGAGTCGTTCAGACGTATCCATGTTGTTCAATACAAAGGGTTGTTAAATAACTGCAATGCATCATGTTGGCTGAACAAAGAGTTGGTGCGTGATCATATCGAGTATTCGCGTGTCGTGTTGATGTAGTTGGTTGCCATTGCCACATCAATGAGCGGTAAAGAATAGAGATGGAGACCATATATTGCTCATGCCTTAAAGGAAACAAGAAAAAGAAAGTCTGCTGGTTGGGTAGTTGTGTCCTTCACAGCGGGGCTTGACCTCCATAAATATATGTTCACGGTCAGAGTATCTATCACATTACACACACATGCACATCCATAAATCCAGCACAGATACTATGTGGAAGCTAAATCACGATGAAGGATAAAAGTTTTATACAGCGAATATCTGATGATGGGTACGGTGGTAATTCTCTGATCACTAATGTAAGATCAATGTTGGGGATACTATTGCATCATGATAATAAATCCGTATACCACTAATCTTCTTGCTATTCTGGGCGTTTTTCCATGAATGCTCGTACAGCTTCTTGGTCAGCAAAGTCATCATCCGCCGCTTCCCAACCGAGAACACTATTCTTGACCGATCCCTTGGCTTTAGTATCATCAATGATGCTAGATCCTGTAGACTTATGTTTCTTTTTGGCAGGGACTTTGCTGTGCTCTCTGGAAGTGACTTCTTTGCCAGGTGTCGACATTGTGACAGGATTCTTTGTGCGGTTATCCACATGAGTTGTCTCCGATTTCTTGACAGATCTTGTGGACATTGTTTTTGGTACAGTGGGTTGATGTTCTGAACGAGATGTCTGCTTCTGTGATACTTTGGTTGTTGTTTTCACTGGTAAGGTTGACTTTACCGGTGATTGGGGAGCTTTAGGTGATACTTTGGTTGTTGTTTTCACTGGTAAGGTTGACTTTACCGGTGATTGGGAAGCTTTAGGTGATGCTTTAGTCGGTGTTGTTTTTGGTCGGGATGGCGTTGTGGGGACGATGTTGTCAGCTGCAGTTAATACTGCTCGTTGTTGTAAAGGCTGGGATGGCGTTGTGGGGACGATGTTGTCAGCTGCAGTTAATACTGCTCGTTGTTGTAAAGGCTGGGATGGCGTTGTGGGGACGATGTTGTCAGCTGCAGTTAATACTGCTCGTTGTTGTAAAGGCTGGGATGGCGTTGTGGGGACGATGTTGTCAGCTGCAGTTAATACTGCTCGTTGTTGTAAAGGCTGGGATGGCGTTGTGGGGACGATGTTGTCAGCTGCAGTTAATACTGCTCGTTGTTGTAAAGGCTGGGATGGCGTTGTGGGGACGATGTTGTCAGCTGCAGTTAATACTGCTCGTTGTTGTAAAGGCTGGGATGGCGTTGTGGGGACGATGTTGTCAGCTGCAGTTAATACTGCTCGTTGTTGTAAAGGCTGGGATGGCGTTGTGGGGACGATGTTGTCAGCTGCAGTTAATACTGCTCGTTGTTGTAAAGGCTGGGATGGCGTTGTGGGGACGATGTTGTCAGCTGCAGTTAATACTGCTCGTTGTTGTAAAGGTTGGATGGTGGTGGGGGTATTATCGGTTGTAGCTGGTACTGTTCGCGACTGCGGCGATTGGATGGTTGTGGATGATGCCCGTTGTGATGAAGGTGATGGTAGTGGATTTGGTTGGGTGCCCTGGATTCTGAAGTAGTTTCCAAATGATGAAAAGCATTGGTTGGCTGCATTCTCTTTTGCTTTGGTCATTGCCTATATGGTACGACGAGTGTTGCATTAGCGTGTCGTGAAGATGGGTAATATGATCATCCACTTACCGTTTGGATTGCAATGTTCTTTGATCCTGCACCTTCGACAGCAGCGCTACCATACGCCTAGTATTCGACTTAATGTTATATCTAATTCGCCATCTATATATTCGTTTACCTCGTGCGTGCAGTCCTTTACAGTGATCGACATCTTCATGGTGTACATGCTGTCGAATCGGTTGTTCTTTTTCTCGAGCTGTTCTAATGAGTGGTATGATCAATATTTCAACAATGAAAGTAACTCACATAGTTTTCCTTGATACTATCGACTTTTGCTGACCATTGTAAGCTACCAAAGACTTCATCTGCTTTCCTTTTCAAGACATCGTAAGGTATACTCTGGAATGTTTTCCCTACAGTTCACTATTAAGAAACGAGTAATGCCAAACGAAATGAAGGCAAGTACCTTTCCATTCAAAGCTTTCGATTTCGTGTGTGTCAGCATAGCGATCAAGGAGTTCGAAATTGACCATTGTGAAAGAAAAGAAGGAGTAAAGGATCAACAACAAAACATCACGTACGCGCATGAATCTTTTAACATAGGCCCCTCTCCGCGACACTATCAATTACGATACCATCAATTTCTTTATTTTGATGCCTGCAACCCTTTTTCCTTGTCCTTGTCCTTTCTCTATGATCATATCATCAAACTATTCACCAGCGTGGGATGGCGACGTCTTTTCTCGTGTTACGTGTTTATCAAATGTCGTATGTTACGGGAGTCACGTGAGCACGTGCCATGATATTCGGTTTCTCTGTTAGCATAGGTCAATGTCTCTCCTTGTATATTTATCCTTTGGTTTCTCTCTCGATTCCAGTAATATGTTCAAGCCGTCGTTCGTAGTATAATAAAGAATCATCATATTATCTTGCAGTAAAGATCTCTATCACTTATTGACCCCCACACTCTTCTTCTACTATTGCATGAGCATGGAATCTATGATGTACCAATGACATGCCGTCCTTATCTCCTGCTCCGGGAGTCAGTACATTCATGCATGAAGTATAGTCCTCCTTACATCTGGCTATGTGGGTCGAGCATGATGACACACCGCTCTCATACATGCTACTGTATGCATAAACAACAGTTTTTTTTTCTACGAAGGGCTATGTGGGTCCGTGTGTGCGTAGCAAAATTGCCATTTCTCTTTTTTTCGCCTCGTTAATCGAGATACGTTGGTACATGTGCTGACCTGCACACACTTTCCTTTTCCTCGTGCTACATGAGCTACGGATCGATGCATAGATAATAACGCGCCACCTTGTATCATAGCCCTGTGTCAATGTTCATGCATAAACAATAGCCTTTTTTTCCTGAACGGTCATACGGGCGAGATGTAGATGTAGACTTTTCCTATTTTGCTTTCGCTGTTCGCGAATAGCTTTTGTTTACATACCGACCCCCAATAGTTCCTTTTTTTTTGTGCGTGAGCCTGGAATCCATGACTTAACAATGACGCGCCACCCCTATCTCCTATGTACTATGTGAACAATGCATTCATGCGTCAAGTATAGATTTTTTCTTACACCTGGTGTTGTTGGCTGAGATTCAGACAATGACACGGTGTTATTGTTCTTGCTATCGGGTACTCACTTTCCTTTTGCCTTAGTCAATGAGCTATGGAACCATGCATCAGAAATGATACGCCCCATACCCCATATGGCAACAATAGCTTGTGTTTCTACGCGGGTCATATGGGTCAAGATGTAGATTTCGACATATTTTGTTTACACACTTAACCACCCCCCCCAACCACTCCTTTTTTTGTGCATGCGTCTAATATCCACGAGCTATGTAACAATGGTACGCCACTCTTAATCTTCTACTCTGTGAATCAATGCATTCCTTACACCTGGCTATCTGGGCCGAGAATCATACAATGACACGCTGTTTTTTTTTTGGTTGTTGTTCAGGTACTCGCATCCCTTTTCCCATGGTCAATGAGCCAAAAATCCATGGGCCTAGATGTAGCTGTAAACATTTACTTTTTTTTCTCTCGCTACTGGGATAATCTTTGTTTATGTGTTGACCCCCCACAATCCTTTTTCCCGAGCATGAACCTGGAATCCATGATTCAACAATGACATACCACCCTTATCTCGTAGCTCCGTAAACCAATGGATTCATGCATCAGCAATAGTGTTTCTTGTTGGGATTCCGTGTTTGTGGTGGGGGGAGATTGACCCCTAGCATTTTAACACGGCGTGTTTTTTTTTTCTTGGCATCCTTTGATTCATGCAGTGACCTTTACACATTTCCGTAACGCCTTGACACCAGTCGTTTATGGATCAACAATGACACATCCTCGCTTGCCTTCTTCTCACAAAGCAATGGTGGATCATCAATAACGTTTTCTTCCTCCAACTTGTAGTCATTGGAAGCACTTTCCTCTTGTCGTCACTCGTGACAATATGAATTTGTGTATTCCCTATTGCTTATCTCCTCCTCCTAAACCAATGAGGGACCAACAATGACATTTTTTTCTGTTTGTACACGCGACCATGTAGGTCGAGGCATACTTTTCGACTCATGTTGTCTCCCGCCTGTCACTCGTGATGCTCTTGAATTCATGCATTCATCCCCAACAAATATTATTTTTTACCCTTATCTTGTGCTTCTGCGAGGGATCCGATAGGTGCGATAAAGTTGACTCATTGTTTTTTTTTTCTGTACCCTCTGATGCTGTGAGGATTGATGCATGAATGACGGAATGGTTTTTCTGGCGCCTTCCGCGGGACCACCGTGCTCATCGAGAAATGATATATAATATTGCAAACGCTCCCTATCTCACGCTCCTTTAACTTCCATCTCTATTCTGGCCACACACACACACACACACAAATCGTCTTCGGGGGTTCGTATTGCTGGCTCATTCAAGTTATGCTTCTTCCATGTACTCATTGCAACCATGTCATTGTAGCTGGCCACCCTTATCAAGCGTCTTCCCGCCATCTCTGGCCCTTGTGCCTTCTGTTGCTGCTCTCAAGTCCCAAGTCCCAATGCCATTAGCTCTTGTCACTCGCCTCCGCAACTTCCCCTTTCCCACTCTTATCCACGTAAGCTTATCGTGTTGGTCTCATGTGTCTACTTGGTTATGCTGACATCTCATGTTAGGAGGGATAAAACCTCGGCACAGCCACCACCACCGAAGCCCTCCCCTAACCACGGAGAAGCAACGGATGTAGGGTATACCCCTGCGTTCCCTCGGGGTATGTAATGGTATTTGGCTATTGTGATCTTTCATTGTTGATACTAACAACATTCTTTTACTATGGTTCTTGTTCCGTGATCTCTTTGACCTTCGTTTCCTTTTACTTTTGTGGATTACTTCATCTTATCAACATTCAATTATTTTAATAATAAAGATAGTTACACGCTAATGATGACATGTGTTGCATGCGGACACTATAACATGCATTTTCTTCTCTCTCTCGTTACCGGAGATCAAGCAAATAGGTTGTTTGATTTGTCGGGGACAAGGTGCGTGAGTGTGGATGAGAAACAATTAGCTCATACTACGTAATCATCTCCTGCAAAGAACAAGAGAGAAAGAGCGGTGCGGGGGGAAATATAATCATCACCAGCACACTACTATGATGGCATTATTCCGCGCTCGGCCCCCTGTTCCCTTGCCCCATTTCCTCTTAGCGCTACAGTAACCTATACCACACATACACCTGCTCAGCTTTATCTGTGGGTCGGTTCGATCCGCGTTATTGGGTCCAACAGGATCATTCCTAATCTTTTCCATATTGACACCTGCTGTTGTTCACGGTTAAATGGTTCCACCTTTAAAATGTAGCATTCTCTCATGTGTGCTACATGATAAGTCTCATCTAGGAAATGTAACGTGGCAGGTTTGCATATTTGTGTGTTGGAGTTGCAAGCGTTGGCTGAGTGATTGATTTGTCAGATCAGCCTCATCCCCTGGTAATGAGATAACAGGTCAGCAGTAGCAAACCGGAGTTCGCGCCGAATATCTTGCAGCATCTCACACAAAAAACCCCATGGAATAAATGATCCAAGAACGGTAACAATCACACACGTAAAAAGTCTTGGCGATGTGATACCATTTCCACGTATTCGAAACAATTCAGATCAAAAAATTGTGTGTGTATGTGTGTGTGTATTTTCCATTCTGTGTGCTATGTACAAAGGGGTGTGTGTGTGTGTGCGTGTGTGTCAGAGTAGCTGGCCAGCTAGCAGAGGGAATAATTCGTTCATATATACGGAGAACAACATAAGAAGAAATGATACAATCCAGCAAAGAAAAAAAAAAGGAAAACGAAACAAGGTGAAAACAACGGGGCGAGCATAAAAGGGTTGATGTGCGTATGATGAAAAGGACAAAGGAAAGGATATGGGAAGATGCTTGTGAATGTGTGTGTGTATATATGAGAAGAGATCAAATGATGCAAAAAGTGTTGTATGTGTGTGTGTGTGGTGGTGGGTCGTGCCTAGTCAGTGGCATCTTGCAAATCTTCATCTTCTTCTGCATTGTTTTGCAAGACCCAACCAACCTTCCATGGGCGTCCACATGTCCAATATTTGGGTGTGCATACAAAGCCTTCGATATCTTCATCCGGATCAACATGGCCATCTGGTCGAGACCGAATCATTTGCTCAATATGTTGCATAGCCTTGCGTTTTTCCTCCTTGCAAAAGACCCAGCGACAATTACGGCATACGCATCCTCCACTCTTGTTGTATCTATTAGAGATCGTACGGATTAGTAAGCCATTGTGGATTACAAAGATGATGATTAATGATTACCTTAAGCCACACTTGTTGCAAAGATAGACAAACTTCCTGCCTTTGTCATTGTAAACAGAACTGGTTGGGAAAGGCCAATTGAATGCTTTACGCATACATCCATCAGACGACTCCTGGCAAGCTTGGCAAGGTCCCTTGACACGAGAAGGTCTTCCAGCAGGTGGTGATCTTTTTCTCAATGCAGGTTGCTGCTGTTGCTGCTGCTCTTGTGGTGATGAGTGATCCTTGTTGCTTTGTACAGAGGGTTGTGGTGTTGGTGATGTGGATTGTGATGATGTTGATTGATCAGCATGATCGATCCATGGTCGTCTTCGAATCTCCCTAAGGCGTTTTTCTTGCTCATCTTCAGCGCTGACTTCAGTATAATCATCATCAGCATCATCATCTTCTTCCGAAGAATGGTAATGTTGCCTTGAAGAAGCTGCTACTCGGGGTATGTCAATGTGAGTGGATTTTCTTGCAGCAGTGGAAGTAGTAGTAGAACGCTTGAATGAAGGACGATTTTGGATTGCCAAACGTTGACGACGTCTTGGTTGTTGTTCACTACGAGCTTGGGCAACACGTTTTCTCAAGGCCGTAAGCAATGATTCACCACATATCACACGGGAAGTGCAGGCCATTCCACAACAATTAGTCAACTTGCACTCTGGGCACATTGGTGCTTGGTCATGAGATGATGATGAAGAAGCAGGAGAAGCTGACATGCGTGCTGCTGCTGCTGATGATGTTGTTGAAGCTGGAAAGAAAGGATGCGATCGCACATCAAGCTGAAACACTACACTTTTGTCGACAGCGCTAGCTTGAATAGCGTCCTTGACAGCAGGTGGTGATCGATGGGGCGTTGATTTACGGATCGAGTGATAGGGTGTGCTGCTAGGCTGTGCCACATCAAGTTGCATAGCTGTCATGATGGGGGATCCAGTTGATTCTTCTTCATCCTCTTCGCTGTCGTGCATCAGCTCCGGTGGTGATGGCATCGATGTGGGTTGATGACGATGAAAGGCACTGCGTGGTTTGGTAGTTTCGTTGTTCGTATAGATCGGATGATGGTGTGGGTGGTGATGTTGATGATCAGGTTGCTGTGGTGAATGTTGATGAGATGTAAGGTTGTAAGCGGTTGATACGTTGATGGCTGACAGATCCATTTTCTTTAGAAAAGAGGAAAGAGAAATGTGTCAATGATCTGTTACAGTTGTGAAGGAGAAAAAAGGATCACACACCGCTGCTGTGTGTGCACATGGAGAAAAAGAAATATGCAGATGCGTTACAAATAAAATGGATGTGCATGTGTGTGGGTGTCGCAGATCCACTTTCCATATCATTATGCAACATCTTTGTCATCATCCGCACCCGCAGCAATAGAGGTGTGTGTATGTGTGTGTAAAGGGAAAATGTCTATATAGGTACTCACATGTAAAGAGAGTAAGCGAGAACAACATGAATTGTTGAACAAGAATAAGATGGGGAATGACGAGCACGCCACTCTTATATATGTCGTAACATGCGCCTGATTTTTTTAGGCAGATCAAGATATTTCTTTACGGTTTTAACCACCTACCGGAAAAGGCGGGTCTTCGGGGCGGCTGACTTGCCGCGTTACACGGACGGGTAAACATGTCCCTTTGCTTTTCTCGATCTTCGACATGCGGAGCCCTGCCCAGCACGTTTCTCATCCATCATCCATTATCCTTTCTTTCTCTCCAATATCCCTTTCTATATGACGTTTTCAGGGGGTCCATGTATGATCCAACCTACATGATCTACTACCGACAATAAACCTATCTCAGCTTTGATTCGAAACAGCGAATGAAATAGTGTCTCGGTACGGCACCCAATCTCTTACTCGGGTAAATGCAGCAATGAACGGCAAATCATTTACATGCAAATGTCGATTTGCAGCTTGATCCCTTATCCTGTTCACCGGAGCACATTTTATTGCCCATGCATCACACGGCGGGCATGCATTGTGTTGATGAATATGTGTCACTATTCCCTGCCTAGTTGCCCTGATTGAATTATATCCACCGACATGGCATCTATTAGTAAGGCGGGGGGTTATTGAAGCCTTGGATCAAAAAAAGGCACTTAATCGTCATCAACCTTCCATTATGGGGGTGTTCGAGCCACACGGGCCGTCCACTATCCTCCAGTGTTATTGGCTGGCAGTCATGATTTGCCGTTTGCTTAGTCGGTACCAATTTTGCCATCCCGCAATGCCACGTTTTTATTCGATGGAACGTTTCACTTGGCAAACGATTAGACATAAAACATACCTTTGACGCTTTACATCATCCCTACCTTGATCAGCCCCCCTTCCACCCCCAAACGTACCATTGAGCGCAGCCCCACTGTGTGTATCAGCCTCAATCGAATCTCGGTAGAACAAAGATCTAGCATTTTCACAAAGATAAAAAGGTTATAATCAACCCCAGTTTATTTGATATTCCCTTGTTACATGCTGCTGTACCCCTCTTTTACTCCTTGCTATTGAAATCAGATCAGACACATATTCAGCAGACAAACCTTTTCCCGATAAGTAACTATGGTCGAAAATATTTGTCCCGCTTTTCGGCAGAAACTGACCGCTTGACAGCATTTTATCTCGTATTGAGAACCATGGGCTTTTTTGATCCGCGACAAGCATTTTCGGTACACGGCGCCGGTTATGTTCCAAAGTGCTCGGTCCTTAATTTTACCGCCTCATATCCCATCACTCATCCAACATCCATGCTTGGCGTATCCTTAAGGCACACACACGCACACATCAACGATCAACCACGTAGGCCATGGTTACTTTAAAAAGAGGGGGAATACGTTTTCCCTCCAAATTGGGATAGCATCGCGGTTTACGGATGATTGATTCATACATCCATCATATCCGTGCTCCATGGATGATCATGGATCACACTTTGTTCTTCCGCTGTTTGTTGGTTGAACTTTGTAATTAGTAATCCCTTATACTGATACATGCATCAAATCATCCGTTTACTGTAGGCGGTCTTTTTTTTGACTCAACGCCTCTCTCCTCCTCCCTTGATCTATGGATCATCCTTCTCGACTCGGCTATTTGCCCTTCGAAACATGTTTCTCTCTTTTGCTGTTTCTGGTAAAATTTTTGGGTCAAACTTTAGATTTGTCATGCAGATCTATCAGCATGCCCATATATATATGCATGTGGCGGTGTAAAATGGCGTGCTGGTATCCATTACTGATGATTGATGAGATCTATGTATGCATCCATGTTACGTGTGTACCTTTAAAGCGGGAGCATATTGGGTATATCTTGGGGGGTGCAAATGGTTGCAGATCATGTGTTACGTTTTGCCACGCAGCAGTAATCACAACCAGTTTTCCCATTACCACGCACTTTTTACCTTTATTGCCAACAAATGGAACGGCAAGATTGGATGGTGAGAGGTTGAAAAAAAAAAGGTTTGTGCGTTGTGCGTGTGTGTATTATACACCGGCATTGGGTTGCAAGGTAATTTGTGATCGTGTATCTTGTGGTTTCTTGGCAACATTTATTCCCTATCGGTGCGCCCCGGCCAATGGATGATCTCCCTCTTTCTTTCAATTACATGGGTTTATTGCCATCTATTATAAGAGATCATGAAATGCCAAGTATGCCGTTTCCAAAAAGTCGTTGCTCAAATCTAAGTGTGATGGGTATCCATGGAAACGAAAAGGAGAAAGTTGGCTGCGGAACGTTAGCACTTTAGGTAAGCGTCACAATAACATCACCACGTGTATCTGTGTTAAGGTTTTTGTGCATGTGGGCACGCTTGTTATGTGCGAGTACACTCACACACAAGCACCCAGGTAATGGAACATGGAGCAACTTCCAATCATGTATGTATATGCACTAGCGTAATGCTGATAGTTTGATATACGAGCCATCTTATAATTGAGTCTTACTATACCAAGCAAGTGTATGGAAATAAGGTGACGGATTTAATCAACGTCAAGATGACAACAGGCTCAGCTTACCATTTCCATGTTTACTTGGGACAAGCGGTGACGAGGATGATGATGCTGATGATGAGATGGCTATCATTAGATGCTGCAATGCATTAAGGGAGATTAAACATATTTTAAGGCACACGCGTTCTGAGAATTAAACGAAATTGGAAACAAATATCGTTGGCTTGATGACGTTCAAGATCTCGATTCAATGGCAGTCGTTGTCTTTTACGTGTGTGTTTTTTTTATAGGCAACCCAGCAATGCGGAATCCGAGTACAAAGCACAGCACAGAAAAGAAGTATCACGCTAACTCGCGAAAGTTACAAGCTAAATTTACAAGGCACGCCACCTTTTTCTTCCTTTTCCTTTTTCTTTACTTTCCTTTCCTTCCACACGCCTCATTCATATATAATGGATGCACCAGCACCACCCACATCAATGCCACTACCACCACCTCCACCTCCTCCACCACATCATCTTTCTCCACCTAATAATGAATTGCCCACAGTCGTTTTGGAAGGAGAGCAACAACAACAACAACAACTTCCTACTCGCACGTCCTCTGTTTCACCCATGCCAACACCGCCACAACCGCCACCCAAAGGACCAGAGGATAATAGTCCAGTAATGCAGCAACAACAACAACAACAGCAGCAATTCTACATTGGTGGCAACAGTGCACCTACATCCCCAGCCACTTCTTCGACTTCTCCTCGTGCAATGACACCCAGTTCTCGAAGTTCATCTTATGTTGCTTTGCCCACGTCCCTTAATCCCGACCAATTGCTCGACCATTCTCATTTGAAACCTGGTGCTCAAGCGTCGTTACTGTCCTATGCTCAGACTATCAACATGTATCGAGAAAATGCCAAAAAGACCAACAGCCCTGAAGTACAGTGCGACTTTGCCGTGTTTATGGTGGAAGCTGCCAAGTCCTCTACGGATGAACAGGAGCGTTTGGAATATCTGAATGAAGCTGAAAAGTTACTCAAGCAATTATCATCACGCGGTCATGCCGAGTCGCAATATTATCTTGGCAACTTGTATGCAACGGGCCTCATTAGCAAAAAGGGCAAGAACGAAGACAAGGCATTTTCCCTCTTTGTGCAAGCCACCAAACATCATCATCCCGATGCTGCTTATCGGTAAGTTTGGATTTGGGATAGATCAAAGATCATGCGTGCGTGCGTGCGTGTGTGTGGGAGAATGGAATCTACCACCTTTCTTTTTACTTGCACAACATACACACACACACATGATGGGTGTTTGGTGCCGGGATGAAGAGGAGGAAGAAGAAGAAAACAACGTGCCACATATGCATAGTTCGGTCTATAGTTACACAGCGTTTTATTTTTGTTCTAGTGCCGCCAAGTGCTACGAAGAAGGTGTGGGTTGTCGTAGGGATTATTCCAAGGCTATTCAATTTTACAAGTAAGTGTGTCATTGTACTTTAAAGAAAGAAAGGGATAGATGATATTGATGTAATGATGCATTTATGATAGGAAAGCAGCAACCCAAAATCATCCAGCGGCAATGTTTAGGTTGGGCATGGCACACGTGAATGGTGAAATGGGCATGTCGAAAAATGCACGGGAAGGTGTAAAGTGGCTCAAGACGGCAACCGAAGCAGCAACCGTTGAATTTCCTGATGCCGTATACGAATTGGCAGTGTTACACGAGAAGGGTATCGACAATGTGGTATTTGTGGATGCGGATTATGCAGTATCATTATACGCCAGAGCAGCTGAAGATCTCAACCACGCACAATCTGCCTTTCGCCTGGGTCAATGCTACGAATATGGCAAGCTCAACTGCAAGCAAGATCCAGCACTGTCCATTCATTACTATACCATCGCTGCTCAACAAGGCCACCGAGAAGCTTGTTTTGCATTGACAGCTTGGTACCTTGTTGGTTCACCAGGAATTCTGCCACAATCGGATGAACAAGCTTACGTATGGGCAAGACAAGCGGCTGAAAAGGAGCTACCAAAGGCCGAGTATGCAGTTGGCTACTTTACAGAAGTTGGCATTGGCACTGTCAAAAACCCAAATGAGGCGATGGAGTGGTACAAACGTGCTGCAGAACATGGAGACAAACGTGCCATTCAACGATTACAAGGCAAGGTGGATGGCCAAAAGATGTCCAAAAAGAAGAATGGTGATGACTGCACCATCATGTAAGATACCGATGAACGACCGAAGTCCATGACACATTTACACTGCATCTCTTGCTTTTTTTTTATAAACATTGCACTGCACTCAACATTTTATTTTACCACGCACACACCACACAACACACACATACATACACGCCAAAACACAATACACATGTATCACCACCATCACCACCATCACCATGATCAAGAGTATCCCCCTACACACGCACACACACATTACATTTGTCAACTACAACACCACATGTATTACACGCACACATTACAACATATACATAAAAAAAGAATCAATGATGAGCATGATGTCGATCCCGATGATGTTTAAATATAGAGCTGCAGGGTAGAACATAAACAATCTCATGCCAGCAATTTGCCCGGCGATCATGCATTATGTTGCTCTGTTTAAACTCTCCAACGACGACGATCAATCGCCGCTCAACCATCCACAGCATTTTATCATGACTATCTGAGACCAAGCATAAAAGTATAAGCATAGGTGGGACAAAGCGGTGTGAACAACCTCTCCGAGACAACTTGACGATGTTTATCCGTTAGCTGCAATGACTTGCATTTGAATTACACACATGTATCCCAGCAGAGTGGACTGAGTCAAAAGTGTTTGGGTTGTATGAGGTCTATCTATCTAACTTGTATTGACGGAAAGGAAGCAGGAGAAAAAAGATTGGGGGTTTACGTGGGGGTTTGACCCTTTTTTTCTCTCTTTTTTCGGAGAACTTGGGATTTTCTTCTTTCACTTTTCATTTTCGCCCTTTGTTCTCTCTTTAACCCTGTTGTGGTTGCTCTCTCTTTTTTTTCTTTTTGTCTCTTTCTCTCTCCCACGCACACACACACACATACATACACCTACCACTTTCCATATACGCCACCACATACCCACATAGATCATACGAATATAAAACATCAACACACCACATTTATGAGACGATGAGCAAAGAAGCATTTGTTACTCAGTTGAGTTTCCACTTTTCCCCAGCTTCTGGGCACATCCTTCCATTACAAACGATACGAGAACGGATACGTGGGATATGGGAATCCTTAACTTGGCCCATTGTGAAACGGATCTTGAAAGCTGATCTGGCTGTCACGATACTGTTTGCGCTTCTTCTTGTCGAACCCATTCGAGAACGTGCAGAATACGGGATCATTTTAGCACAGGTGGCTGCTGAATTCATACACCCCGCAAAATCATATGGGGCTCTGGGAGAGGTATATTCGATTGGTTCCATTGTTGTTGTTGTGGGTGGTGGTCGATTTGTTTGGTCTATAATTACTGATGTGTTGATGCTGTGTGCAAACATTTACCCTTTTTTTTTTTCTTCCGCCCAAGCGTACCTTTAGGATATTGCATTTGGCACGGTCATGTGCAGTGTTGCCACTGGTTGGTCACTACTCGGCATTTACTGTGCATCCCTGGTACGAGTGCCTGATAGTACTGATCTAGCCCAAACCAAAGTGTGTGCCGTCCTTGCATGTTTTCTCTTCATCGGTGCCTTTTGTTTGAACTTTTTACGTGCTCGAGTGGATCAAGCCAACTTGGGAGGTAAAGTATAACATCCCCCATTTCATTCGACAACGACAACAACAACGATGTGGGTGAATGTAATATAATCAACCCTTGGATGATCGTTTGTTCTGTGTCTCTCTCTCCTGACGATCTCTTTGTACTCAGGGGTTCTTTTGCATTTGCTTTTGCTTTATTAGGAATGTTATCAGCGACTATTCTGGTCATCACCTTGACAGGTGCGGTTCGTGATCAACAATACGATCCAACGGCAGTGGTAAAATACAACATGACATGGCATGATCTCCTTTTTCAGCTTGGCTGACTTTTTATTCAATAGCTGCAGGATTATATTCCTATTCTGGGAGCATTTGTACTTGTATTTCTCATTTGTGTATTGGTGTGGCCCGAGAACAGCACCTGCATTTACGTGCAGCAATTAATCAAGACGATCGAAACCTTTGATGGCATAGCTCAACGGCAAGTCGACAGCTTTTTACATTCCAACAAGGCTCCGCGTGAGCAATCGGTCTATCCTTCCCGAAGCAGTCAAGTCGAACCATTGCCGGTAGTACAGCGCACGCTTGAATCTCTTTTGCAAACCTTGGTTGAAAAGAAACGGGTCGTCCGACGCGAAGTGACATTTAGTGCAGTAGCTCCTCGCGATGTCAGTGAAATCACCAGGCTCATGAAAAAGATGCGGGTGCCTCTTCAAGGAATTGGTCTTAGTCGCACCATCGAGGACAACATGCGAAAGGCACTTACACGTCGCCACATTGCCAATCGACTCAAGAAATTTGCAACATTGGACAGTCTTGATCCTATCAGCAATCCTGCAGCCGATCCGCGTGCCAGTTATAGTGGTCAAAGCTTTTCGACGGTGGGATCCGATAATCCATGTTGGACCAGTGATGATGATGAGGATGATGATGATGATGCAAGTACAGTGAGCTCCAGCAGTAGTAGTACCTGCAGCAGCAGCAGCAGCAGTATCGGGTCACGAGGAACTCATGATGACAACAATGACGACGATCTTATGCGACCTTCAACATCGACACAACAAACCAAGATCCCATCACCCTATGAGGAAACTGGTGCTCCCAATGAAAAGGAGGTGGATGACAGCAGTGATGATGATGAGGAGGAGAAGGACCATGATCCAAAAGCAGGTGTAAGGGATGATGATGACGATCATGGCCATGGCAACGGCTTTTTTACTCCTGAGCATATCACAATCACCTTACCACCTGAATCGCCCAATGTATGGCGACGTGAATATGATGAAATACTTGAAACTGTGCGACCCATTTATCGTGAATTGTCACAAGCATGTTCCACAGCAGCCTATGAATCAACCTTACGACTGAATCGAATGCAGCGTGGTGGATGGGGACGTACTATACGCCATATCGTGGGTAAAGGTCCATCTGATGAAGAATATGCACGAGATCATGACCCCTCTGTACCCTTGTTGAAGGCGATCCGAAGATTTGACAGCCATCGACTCACGGGTTTACAACGACTCTATCACGAGGATGTCCCACGTCGTATTTTATTCATGTTGCTCCATTTCCAATTCAATCTACGTGGCTATGCGGAACGTGTATATACGCTATCATCGCTTGTTTACGAGATGGATCAAGTGCGCACCCGTCGTCGTGTATGGTTACCACACATGTCGTTACGTAAATGGCTTGGCCGCAAAAACGATCAGGAGGATGTCGGTCTTGATCCACCAGCACAAATAGTGGAGACGCATGTATACGAATCAGCTGGATTACAACGCTCACTTTCACGTCGTGCAACCACCCTCCTCAATGAAATGGAAGCCCTTCCTGATCTTGCCGAACCCATGCGTGGTCAAGTCCCGGCACCCAATGACAGCAGCAGCAATTTACAGCAACGCAAACGACAAAGTAGTAATGGTGGTGGTATGGCTCCACCTCGATTTGATCCCACCGTCATGTATCATGATCCTGATGTTGCCTATCCAACTACGCGTACACAGCGTGCTTTTTATACATGCTGGCAATTCTGTAAAGCAAATCTCTACTCGGCTGATACCACCTTTGCTGTTCGTGCATGCATTGTTCTTATGGCGCTCACACTCCCAGCCTTTTTGGATGAATCGATCGATTGGTATAATCGTGCGCGTGGTCAATGGGCTGCTGTGGTTGCATTGGTGTGGATGGGTCCATCGGTCGGAAGTAACTTTTTCGGGTAAGCGTTCAAGCATGGGATCGGATCGGGATGTTGTTGTTGACGTTGACAGCTGTTGTTGACACACACAATGCTTGTTTTAGGTTGATGGTACGCACAGTCGGTACATTTATCGGAGCCATCTGTTCCTTGTTGATTTGGGAAATCAGCCGAACCAATAAAGCTGCCATGGTCATCTTGGTGTTTGTATTCAATCTCCCCTGGTGGCTCGTGTACCTGAATGGCAAGTTTTGGAAGGCGACTGGTTTGTTTAGTCTGATCACCACTTCTATTAGTAAGTGTGTCTGTCTCATTTTAATCTTATCTTGAACCACCCCCCAAGAAACCTAACCTTGTATCACTCTAGTTGTCGGATATGCGTATCACTACAAGATGTCCGGTGCTGGTATTTCTGTATACGAGGTGACTTATGAACGAACCATTTCAGTCCTTGCTGGTGTTCTTGCCGCCTTGGTGATCAGCGTGTTTCCCTATCCACGTACAGGCCGTGTTGAATTACGACATCGTATCTCACGCACTTTGGGTGACGTGGCTGCTCTTTATTCATCATTTCTTGCCTTATTACTCAAGAATTCACGTCGTGATGAAAATGTACGCAAGGAGAATCGAAAGGTGTTTCGCTGTGTGGCTGCAGATATTCGAAAGCAAATCAAAGGTGCCCTTGTATTACTAGAACAAAGCCGTTTCGAACCTGCATTACGAGGTGTATTTCAGGAACACAAATATCTGCAGATCCTTCAAGTATTGGAAAACATGGTGAATCTGATGATTGATATGGAACATGCACTTGAACGTATTCATGAACACTGGCGATTGGATTTGGTTCGAAATACCTGGAAGGAGCGAAAGAATGCGGCAAGTATTAAAGGGGTAGTGGTGGTGATGGTATCCTGGCAACAACATTAACGCGTGTTTGTTTAATATAGATTGCATCATTTCTTACTGCCCTGCATTTGGGTGCCAATGCATTAAGCAACAAATCACCATTGCCGCCTTATATCCTACGACCCACTCGAGCAAGACGCATCCTCACCAACAAGGCACGCTTGATACCCAACTTGATGCCTGAGCATTTGGCCGATCCAGAATATACTTATTACAGCGCCTATTTGATGAGCTCAGAACAGCTTGCCGTCGAAATCGAACTGCTCATATCCACCATTCGAGATCTTGTTGGTCCTGATAGTGTCAGCGTTTGGTTAGATTACAGACATTAGATGACTCCCCCTTATTCTACTCTCTTATGTATTGTATCTTTTTTCATTTCTCCCACTCCACAGCATTTTTACCGCATATATCCTTTTCATATATAAAAAAAAGGTGGCTGTGTATACGTGCCACACACATCATCATCAACATACCAACAAGGTTTAAATTTGTACACATCTCTGGATGCATGGATCGCTGTCGATCCCTCTCTCTTTCTTTCTTTCCTTCCCGGGATTTTTTTCACAAGAGAGTGTATGTGTGTTTTGAAAACCTTTGTTTTATGTATAAAAGTTGTACAATTCATTAGGATTGGGGTGTGTTATACTTGGACAATGCGTGCATTAACTTTCGACAAAGCAAATGGGGTAAAAAGAAAAAAAGTAAGATGCAAGAGACAAACACAGGAAATGGGTGCATCATGTGTTTTGGTAGAGGGGGTAAAAATATGCTTGATATGCCTTTGGGTGTTGTGATATGATTTGTTTTTACAATGCAAAATGGTGGTGCGATGTTGTGCTGAGAGTGTGCTTTTTTGTTCATGTGTCTGAAACCCAAACTTGCCCGTTCATGTTGATAAAAAGTGCATGTGCTTGCTTGTTGGCATGCGTGAGTGAAATTTTTTTCATGTAAGTGTAACCCGTCGTAGCCCATTCATGTTGATAAAAAGTGCATGTGCTTGCTTGTTGGCATGCGTGAGTGAAATTTTTTTCATGTATGTGTAACCCGTCGTAGCCCATTCATGCTGGATGTGATTGCTGAATCAAGCGCTCAATAACAATGGTGATAATGGAGGAGTAGCCGGGGGTGTGGAAGACCGTCCAGCGGTAGTAGTAGGTGAAGAAGGTGGGGTTGTTGTAGTAGCTGTTGTAGCTGTTGTAGCTGTTGTGGGAGGAGTAGTGTCATTGTCATCTTCTGTTGTTGCGTTGACTTGACTGAGTCTGATCGATGTAGTTGTCTGGATGGAGCTGGTATCATTGTTATCAGCAGAAGTGAGTCGTCTCTTTGACGTGGTGGTGGTGGTGGGCTGCTGCAATTCGCCATTGTCCTCATTAGCATCCACTTGTTTGAGTCGTTTCTTGGGAATACTGGGCTGCGAACTATCATCATCCACTTGATCGAAGCTTCTCTTGGACGTAGTAGTAGCATTAATATCATTTTCCGCAGCGCTTTCTTGATTGAGTCGTCTTCTGGAAGCAGCAGGTTGTGATGCATCATCACCATCCACTTGATCAAAACTCCTCTTGGAAGATGTGGACTTTACTACATCAACCACTGGTTGCAATAGTGTGGGCTGCAATACGTCATTGCCATTGTTTGCAAAACTTGATTCTCTCGTTGTGTTGATTGAAGGCTGCTCAAAGGCTGCATCAATAAATGATTGTGTCGTGGTATTGGTTGTGGTATATTGGTGATGATGATGACCATTTTCTCGCTCCTCTTCTTCTTCTGCCAGCGGTGATGGCGTTGGTGTATCATGAGAGAGCAAGGTAGGGGTATCATCGTAAGAAGACCACGGCCATGGATCACATGTTAGCGGTTGTTGCTGCGGCTCAGAATCAGGGTCTTGCAAGTACAACCAATCATTGACATTTGAAGAAGTTGAGGATGTTGCAGTCGCAGCAGCATTTGTAGTAGTAGTAGTTGTAGTAGTAGCAATAGAAGAAAGTGTATTGCTCCTGCTGCTGCTGCTGTCATCACTTGTAAGTATAGGTGCTGGAGTAGGTATACTCAAGGGAGATGATGGCTCCTGCTGAGCTGTGTTTGAGTGAGACACATCTTGCTGGTGTTGTTGAAAGCAAAGTCGTTCTTCATGCTCTTGTATCGTGTTCAACATACTATAGCATAGAAGAGGAAAAGGAAGAGGGGGGTTTGTTTTATTAAGACCATCACATAACTATGCGTGTCAAAATGTGTGTGTGTGTGCGTGTGTATGTTGTGGAAAACAAGGAAACCAGCGTGATAAAGAGAGAGAGAGAGAGAAAAGAGCAAAAGCATGAACATGAATTTACCTTTTGGCCAAGACGAATTTGTGAAGTGAGACCTCTCGCCTGGGACGAGATCTCGGTGGATGCATTTTGCAGTGGGAGGCAGCTGTTAGACGCCGTAAGAGGGGATCGGTCGATGCGAAATCCATGATTGTAAGGGGAAAGAAAGGCGGAAAAAAGAAATCGGAAGAGGGGGGAACACAAATGATTGCGAAAAGGGGACTAAAAAAATATCCACACCAATCATCTCGCTCCTTGCATCCTGTGACACCCTTTTTGTGTAACGACTTGCTTAGAAATCTTTTTGTGGATGTGCATCGTACCTAAAATCCCCATCGTAAATACGTTGGTTTCGGCATCATCTGCATTATGGATCACATACACACACGCACACACGCGTGCACACAAGCAACGCACAGACCACCATCCATTTAAATCCTGGGTTTTCTTTTTGTGTATCTGACGAAAACTGAAAAGAGAAAAATGCAGCTCACTCTCTCACTCACAGCTTTCTCTTTAGCCCCCTTCAGTGATCCTTCTCCTTGCTTTGCTCACTCATGCAGCAACTCGCATGCATTTCAATGTGTGTGCCTATTACTCATTCTCGCTGTTACTGTCTATCACTCCTTATACGATGGCTATGAGTATACATAAGAAAAGAGGACCCTGAGGGATGTGCATATCACATTGACGTATGTATGTATGTATGCTGCTGTGATACGAGGATTGAACAAAAACAAAACAAACCATGATCGAATCCATACCCAAAATAGGAAGTAAACCTTGTTTTGATCAGAGGCATCAAAGATCCATGGAGACATATAGCGATAGAAAGAAAGTATATTGTTGCTGTGAAGATGATATGTGTATGTACATGACTAAGCTACTTTTACAGAGAATGGGTGAACAAAACGATAAAGCAAGTAACGAATAGTAGCAAATGAGGAGAGAACTGGAGAATGGATTGGGTTGCCAAAGATTCCGAGTTGTTTGACGAGGAAGAAGAGGATGACGATGATGTTGATGAACCGCCACCACCACCATTACCATCATTGCCGTTGCCTGTGTTACTGTTGCCACTGCCAGAGACGCCATTCACACTTCCTTGGACACCATTAGCAGCTGCAATACCCACTCGATTTTGGCCCATGTCAAATACAAGGTAAGCACTACGAAGCATGGAATCACCCACAAGTAACATGCTGGATCCAACGCCGCTGCTGCCACTGGAGCTGCCAAGAGGAGCAATGCCAAGCATACAAGCGGATGCGTTTTGAGCTGAATTCGTATCGAGAGGAATGACCAATGCTGAAGCTGGGACACTGAGCACCACGGGTGAACTTGAAGGTTCTGACGTTTGGGACATGTGCAGTTCGACATTGGCAGACGATTGAGCCACGGAGCAATCCACCAGCAAGACACCCGATTGACGATCCAATTTGAAGCCATCGGAGCCACCCGCGATGCGACTGGCGACATCAAGTGCCATGCGGGTAGGAAGATAGGTTAATGTAGTGCCAGTATCAAGAATAAAAGCTGCTGCTGAGGATTGGGAGGATGTCTGTCGTTTTGTGTGCTGTCCTCTGAGCTGCTGCATAAATCCAAAATCGTCATCACCGCTACCAAAGATGGAGGAGGATTGTCGACCCAGGTTATATGTTTTATCATTGTCACCAGGTGTATTCTTGACGGCAATGGCTTGACCATAGACCATCCAATAATAATAACCATTGCTGGAGGGGGATAAGCTTGACGTAAGTTGGGCTACAGGTAGGTAATGCAAATCGCCGGTATATTTGCTCTGGTCCACGCCACCAAATATAATCTCACCCGCCCATCCTTGTTGATCACCACGATTCATATACACTGAAAACACTGGGTCTTGAATGATCTTATTCTTGGCCAAGTTGAATACAAATGGATTGTAATTCTTTTCATTTTGATTCTGTGCAGCCGTCAATTGTGGATATCCAAGTCCCAAAATCCCATTGGCCTTTACGGTGGACTGATTGTTGGTGGCTGTCAGGATGCTTTCCGTGGTCGTGGCAAGTCCAAATTGCTGATTGGGAACACTGGCACCTGCTACAGTCACTGTATCAGTCGCATAAGTGCCATTCACACTACCTATGCCGTATTGGATCCCAAATCGCTCATGATGATCATTAAACGTCGATGACTCGGACTCTTTGAATCCACCAAATGGACATTCACGACGAGGACATTCACTGGATGGCACCCATAAATCCGCACTATATATATATTTTAGTTTCATATTGTTATGTATCCCCATTTACATACCTTCCAGTGTCAAGTGTCACTGTAAAGTTTTGTGGTGGTGTGCCAATTCCAACAGATACCAAGTACTGTGATCCTTGGTCGTTGTACAATGGCGTGCTAAAAGGATCCCTCTTGTCAAATTGCTGTACTAAGGGTGCTGCTGATTTACGCATCAAGGGTAGGCGCAATAATGGTGGTGGTGGATCGACATCATTGTGGATCGCCGTAGCTGTGGTAGCAGCAATTAAACCCAATGAAAGTATGGAAGGGATCATCATTATCGTATGTATGTACACGCAACAACAAAGAAAAAAGACGAAAGAAAATATTTGTTAAAACAAGCACATACATGCAAACAAGATATCAAATGTTAGAGAAATGGGGCCCACCTGACTGAAACCGAAACCACCGAGATCTGCAAAATATGCCGAGACATATGAAGAAACCGCAGTAAATGCCACATACAATGTGAATAATGTAGTATAGTAATACACTTTATGAGTACTGATACATGCTGTGTCACTGTTACTAGAGAGAGATGTAGAGAGAGAGAGAGAGAGAGAGAGAGAGAGAGAGAGAGAGCTAATCGTGTATGAGTGAGAGGAAGAAAGGGAAGGTGCGTGGTGTTCATTATTGAAGAAGCAAGGCTGCCATTATGGATGCTGTAACGGTACCCAATGCCACCATATTGGATGAGAAACCAGAAGCTGCGCTTTCATCTTGATGATCCATTGAAATGATTTTGCCGTGAATGTCATCATCACCATCATTGTTGCCAGGTTGAGCAGTGGCAGATGGATTGGCATCAGTTGGATTGGCTGAAGAAGATGCATTGTTGCTACTAGCAGTGGGAGCAGCAGCGGCATCGGCAGCAGAGCCAGAGGTGTGAATAGCGGGTGCGAGGCTGACAGTATTCTTTTCCATATTGTAAACAGCGTACATTGAACGTAATGATGCTTCACCGATGATCCATGTCTCGCCGTCGGTGAGGCCCGTTCCAGAAACTGTGATACCAAACATGCATGATTTTGCTGTATCAAGATAATCGGTGTCGATGGGAATGACAAGTTGCGAAACAGGTGTGCTGATAACGACAGGTTGATCTACCTTGTTGCTAGTGGAGGTGCTGATCTCAAAATTGACCGTTTTATCTTTTTGTTTGGCAATGCTACAATCGACACGGTAGACGCTGTTGGTTGCATCAAATGCATATTTGCCAGCTCCTGCAACAGCCTTCACAATGCCGTCAGCATACTTTTTAGGGACCATGGTCAATGTGGTGCCGGTGTCAAGAATGAATCCTGCATTGGATGGTAATGCGACTTCATAGCCACTCGCCTTGATGCCTTGACCTGGCACGGTCCAATATAAATAGGTACCCGATGACGATCCCTTTTTGCCGCTGCCGACATTAGGTTTCACAAGATAGCCCGACGTATCATAATCAACCACTGGTACGGCTTGCAACGCTCCCTTGTATTTGGTCTTGTCTTCACCACCAAACATGATTTCACCCGTAAGGCCATAGGCAAACATCTCATTCAGGTAAATGGAAAATACTGGATCTTGAAGTGTCTTTGCAAGGTTAAAAACAAAAGGAGTATCATCCTTCACGCCACGTACGGTGTTCAAACCTGGGTATCCAAGACCCATAATGCCATTGGATTGCTCTCCACTGTTGACCATGCCGAGAATATCCTTGGTCGAAGATACAAGAGCCACCTTTTGCTTGTCAACCTTGGCATTGCCAACAGTAACAGTATCAATGCCATAGACACCTTTGGCTTGACCAATGCCGTATTCAATTGAAAATGGGTCCGTAAGCTTTTGATATGTAGAGGAACGGCTTGCATCGAATCGTTCGTAGGGGCATTGTGTAGGTGAACAACCTGTTGATGGAATCCACAATTCGGCGCTGTTGTTGTTGTTGTTGCAATAAAAGTCAATTCTCCATTATGACCGTTTTCATTGTTATTGTTGTGTGTGTGTACCTGCCAGTATCCAGAGTCAAATTAAACTTTTGAGCGGGTGTACCAACGCCGATCTCGACCATGTATTCACGTCCAACAGCGTTATACAAGGCTGTTTTATCTGCTCGCTTTTCTAGCATGCCACGCTTGAGATGAGCCAATTGTCCATTCTCGTTTCGAACAAGTGGTAAACGGATGACATTGTTGTTCTTTTCAGTAACCGGAAGGACAGCTGCTGCATCGGCACCCAAAAAGACACCCAGTGTTGCAAGTGCAATGCAAGACAAACGCATGATAATAAAAATGAATGGAATGGATAAAAGGACTGGGAAGGGTTGTGAGGGGGAATTAAAGAGAGGGTAGAAAAAAAAAGTGAGAGAGAAAGAGGGAAAAAGACGTGGTGTACAATTGTTGTATTATTCAATAAATGCAATCACTCGGTTTTCAAGCGGAGGATGGCTAGCACAAAGGCAGTTACCATATGTAGCCGTGCGATATTCGCTGGTATCACGTCCAATTCTCGGTATATACACAGATTCCATCACATCATCTTGAACCCAAATAAATCGTTTGTGCGTGTGTGTGTTGCCATGAAATGTCTTTTTGTTTTAAAAATAGAAGAAACGCAAATCATCAACTGTCTATTATCTAATCCGTGCGCACCTTGAGATCAGAAAGGTCAGCCTGTTGACCGGCAATCAAACCACGGGGACTGGCACGCTCAAATGCTCTATAATGAATCATTAGTATCATCAACATCCTGTTGCATTAAATTCAAAAGAAACTTACTCGGGATAACGCATGCGATAGATAGGAGCACGTTGAGCATCTTGAGCAATGAGTCTGTTGTGTGTGGTCCCCGATTATATTAGAATCGTGGTAAATCTTTCCAGACATTCTATTCATGTCATACCTGTATTCCGCGAGCTTTTCAGCTTGAGCCAAAGCTTCATTGCTAAGGCTATCCATCTTTTCCGAGGAGGTCATAAGGCCTTCGATCCACTTGGTGAACAAGTGCTTGTTGTCCTATTGCATACATGTATCAATATCCACACCCTTTCGTACTCCACAACCTCTTTTATACCTCAGAGCTGTTATCGAAACGAAGCCAAAGAGCACCAGCAGCAACGGCGATCACGGTGTTTCTCCAAATGCTAGAGTTGAAGGCTGTTGTTTTTTGTTTACAATGTCAGCGTTTGGCGATTGGGGACGGGATAAAAACAAGTACAGGATCGATTGCTCACATTCTTCAGGAAAAGATTCACCGGCTTGCTTAGTAGCATAAGTACGACGAGCAATGGCGGCACGGGATGCTGCAGTACGTGCGGTCGAAAAGAACATTTTGGTGAGTGGGGAGGGTGGAAGGTTGAGGCCTTTTTTTCGTCGCTGAAAGAAGCACAACAGTGTTGTTGCTACTCTACGACCTGGTGGCAACTCCGATTAACGTCATCAATGAGGCCGTCGTGGTGGCAACCATCACCCCATTGTATCCTCATCATACATATACAACCATTAATAAATAGGATAGGCGGATAATTATAATGGCACGTTAGCGTATGTCTTTTCTTAATACATTATCATCATTCCTGCTCACGTGGGTCGTATTGCATAAAATGTTTTTCAAACCTCTGAACTCCATTGCTACCTATCATGCACTGCTCTAAGCTCTTACTATCACAAGACGGGTAATGAATGACATGTGGAAAATGTTGAATATGTACAGTTTATAATCTAGTAAGAGAAACGGTAATGTGCAAGGAAAAAAGATTTGGGATGGCAAAATAATTCTATCAGTAAGGTGCTACATCATCGCCCATGTAAAAGTGTATAAAAGGTGTATAACATTAGCTGATGCCCAGAGAACGTTTGCTGAACTCGTATACAGCATAGCTGATACTGACCGATGGAACCACCTAAAAGTAATTGATGAACGTTTAGACACACACATGCCATCCAAATAGTCATCCTCCCCCACATCAACATACCTTGAAAAGAGTAGGTCCCAATCCTTTATAAAATCCTCGAACTCCATCAGCTTGAAAAGTTTTCCTCGCAGCATCGAAGGCCGAAGAATAGTGATGTGGATGACCTGGTGTGCCTTGAGCTTGTAACCTAAGATAATATTACCAGCTTCAGTAAACACATGTCCCTTCTCCTTTGTTTTCCATCCATTTCCTTACCTTGTCCTGACAAGATTAAGTGGGTAAACAGTTGTGGCACCAATTGAGCCACTCACCATACCACATGCCCATAGTACCAATACGTTGGGTAAAAAGTCATTGTTGTTGCCGCCGCCTTTCCGCTTGTCGCCTTGGGTTTGCATATAATTCAAGTAGGTCACTTTGAGCGTTTCATAAATACCTAACAATGATATTAATATTTGCCATCCATGCCCATCCATTCTTTATGACTTACCCATATCCAAAGCTTGATATGGAAAAACACCAAGCAAACCAAGTGTGAGACCTGGCCAAAATGCCCTGATGCCTTGAGCACGATACATGGCTTTGGCAGTATTCAGTACAAAGAATCGATCAGCAGTTGCATTGGTCGTAACACTTTTTGCAGCAGTGGTGGTGGTGGTAGCAGCAGCAGCAGCAACTTGTTGTTGTTGTCCTTTGGTAGACATGATGCGTGTTTTTAGCGTCTCAACAGGATAAATGCAAAACTGTGAGCATAAACCAGCGACACCACCAGCAACAAATCGAGCACCAACAGGGATGGCATTCTTATCTTCAACACCGGTAAACTGAGCAAGCAAGGTTTTGGCTGTTTCAAACACATAAAACTTGATGGCTGATTCGGGGATGATCTTAATGACATTGAGACCATTGCCAACAAAGAAAGCACGGAAGCCTCCTTGTGCATAAATAGCACGTACAGCGCCTACAATGGATGTGGAAGGGGCTGCACGACAAGTAGCGCCATCAGGCCTTGGTGATGTTTGAGTGATCAAGTACACCTTGAGTCGATCCAAAGGAGCAGTACATGTACGTGAGACGGCACCAGCAATACCACCCGCTGCCAAGTACTTGTATGCATTCTGAGCCGCTTCGTCCGTGTGCGAAAATGCCACTTCAGCATCTTGAGTCAACTGTGTGGATGTCTGATAATATTGGTAGATCTCGCGTAACGTGGTTTGTTGTGGCAATAACTAATGGGTTGTCTTAGCAACGCGCTTGAACATCATCCCCATTTGGGTACTTACCAATAAGAAATCACGCCAATCTTGGAAATCAATGTATCCATTGCCCTCTATTTACATATATCCTTAATCTCTTCATGCCTTTATCCAATATAAATCCCTGATCTTACCAGTATCAATAGCATGAATGAATTCATCGAGTTCTTCCTTGGTGACGCGGATGCCAGCTGCCCTGAGTGCTGATTCAAGATCACTTGCTCGAAGCACATGATCACCCGAAGTATTGATTTGAGAGAAAAGGTCCCAGAGCTCTTTTTCTTTTTCCAACACGTATGCCCTGAATTCATCATAGTCGATTGCTCCATCACGTGCTGTATCACATTTGGCCAACAAGTCGGTTGCGTAGCGTGTGTGTGCTGGCAAGTGGGTCAACTTTAGAAATCCACGTAGAATGGCATCCGCATCGAGAAGGCCGGTGCCATTGCTGTCGAGTGAGTCAAAGAGGCTCCTGATACGACGTTCACGTTCTCCAGCTTTTTCGTCATAATAAGGGTGGTGGCCACCATTACTACTACTGTTGCTACTGTCACCAAGGCTGCCACCTCCTCCTGCTGCTGCTGTTGCTGCTCCTCCTCCTTGTTCTTCTCCTATTGACATGGTATATGCTGAATGGTGGTGGTGGCAGTCGATTCAAGAGTAGCCAATGGGGTGTTGCAGGAACACGTTGTTTGGGTGAATGGAAAGAGTGGAGTGGAATCGAGTTGCGGAACTGGTTGAGTGTTTTGTTTTTCTTTGTTTTTGCGCGCTTAAAGCCGCACACACATGCACACACAAAGCGCTAAAAGAGAGAGAGGGGGAAAAAGAGAAAAAGACAATACAAGAAGACCTTGAATATATGATTCACCAGATAGCGACAAGACAAAATTTGATAGTGGAGAGTAGCCCGTCGTCGTCGTCGTCGTCGTCACCTAAATCTAAACCCACTACCACTACCGCCGCTCTAATGATAAAGAATATGATGATGATACCTTGTCGCGCGTGAGCAATAACATGTTCCTGATCCATGACAGCTCCCATTTGGGCTGCCCCACTTCCCATAAACATCTCTCTCCTCAGCAGTCGCCTAAATTCTACAGACACAACATCCCACAAAGTACTCATTTCATCCAATGTGACACACCCGGGTCACGTCGTTAGTTGCTCATGTGAGATCTTAACCCATCAATATACGACAAAAAAAGGAGCACAAATGCTTCACTGTTTACATTTCTCCTTTAGCATACACACATACACAAAGGAGTCAATCCTCTCCATTCATGGTTTTTGTGGTTATCCATCACGTCAAGCATCAAATTCCCGAGAGATAGCACTATATGCCGATGGATCTACATGTTGCCATGGCAGCAGAACAACATAGAGATGAGGGATGGTGGCAGGAGCCACATGTTCTTTTTCAAGCAGGGGTGACCTTTATAACAACACGCCATCATTCGGGGCATTTACATGGTCTGTGTGTTGATAGAGTGTTCTTACGCGTGTTGTTAGATATATATGTATCCATGCGCAACACACTACATTGCAGTTTCACAGACATTGTACTTATGAAGATGCATCTATCGGAAAAAAGTGTCATGCATTCGGCTGTACTTTGGTTTGCATCGAATGAGTCAAGCAAGTTAGCCGGAAACAATCGGGCCATTGGAAATCGGAGCTGAGGTTGATCCATAAGGGCCATGATGTTGGCCCATTGGGTCCCACAAAACCAAAACAAGAAACAGATTTTTTTTTCTTTCCTTGCATGCTTTCTTCTTTTTCTTTCTCCCTTTTCTTCTCCACAGTTTAATTCTTTCTCTCTCCCCATTCAACCGCACTTTGTTTCCCTTTTCACCACCCACCGATTATTGAACGACGAGAATGGCCTTTCGGTTCAACTGGCCCGAATTCGATGCCGGCTTCTATGATGAAGCTAAAATACAACTGGAAACGGCTCTCAACAAAGGCAACAAGCCGAAAAATATTGTCGACCACATTACTGTCAAAGAATTACACATGGGTAGCAAGGTAATTAACACCACCAGCGCGTAAACATGACGACTTATCAGCATGGGTGTAATAGCCACCAGAGCTTGAAATCCTTGAAGTGGGCGAGCTTACAACGGACAAGTTCCGTGGCATTTTTAAACTCACTTATGCAGGCGATGCATACATTGTTTTGCAAACCAAAGTGCAGGTGAGAAAGGGCTTCATTGAACCTTGTCTATAACAATTCCTAACGACAATGTAGGCAAATCCAATGCATAATAAGCAACCATCCGATCCACGACAACGTCTCTTTCGACCCGGTATTCTTGCAGCTGACAAACCATTGGTGGTTCCAATGCTTTTGCGGATTAGCGATTTGAAACTACGAGGCATTGTGGTGTTGGTAGTGTCCAAAACGAAGGGCATTACCCTTGTGTTCAAGAACGATCCATTAGAGAGTATCATCATCAGTTCAACTTTTGACAGCGTCACGAGCGTGCGAAACTTTTTACAACGCGAGATTGAAAAGCAGCTGCGTAAACTCTTCCAAGAGGATCTGCCGGTCATGATTCACAACCTTAGCGTGCGCCATCTTCAAACAAAGCAGGAGCAACAGGAACAACAAGAACGTGCATCCGCTTGCAGCAGCAGCAGCAGCAGTATTGGTAGTCAAACACCAATGTCCGTCAATGGTCTTCCAACACCACCACCACCTTTATCCTCTTCATCATCATCATCCATGTTTATCGATGACGATGATCGATTATCATCCCTTTCATGTTCTTTGCCACAAACGCCAGCCGATACTGAATTCTTTGAGATGCCACCTCCTTACATACCACAAGACTTTGCCGATCTTTATCCTACTGTGATGGACAAGCCTTCATACGGTGGTGGTGGTGGTGCACTTGGCTTGCGAACCTCTTTACCATCATCCTACTGCACATCCGAACATGATACCTATAGCCAGTGCATGTCCTTGATGGAATATGGATCGCTGTGTAGTGAGGATTCCAGTCGCAGCAGTATCATGGCAGCATCCACCAGTATCTATGACGATGATCCTGAGAATGCACCATGGTATGTGATGGAAGGTCCCGAGATCCCATCCTTGGTGGCACTGGATGCATCGGCTGAACTTGTTCCAAGCTTTCCACAAGAGATTGTTTTACGCCCTACAGAAAATGGTCTTGCAGCACGGCTGGCCCAGTTGACAAGCACCCATCATACTCTTTCATTATTGTCACCTGCGGTTGCACACTCTATTTGTCGAAGTTCACCGCATAATACCATGGTAGCTACTCGACAACGAAGACGTCGTAACAAGGTGCCCAAACGTCGCATCATTCGGTTATCAGGATTCTAATCCTACTAGAAACTCACACACACACACATAGTTGCATATTCTCTAACACACCACCTTTATCCGCTCTCCCTCTTCTCATTGATTCGATCCAATTGTGTACATAATACCCCCTTCTTTCCAAAAACCATCATGCTATTTTTTTTTGAAAATATATATGCCTTGTTCAAATATCAATGATGATGATGATGTCAAATGTGTCGGTGTGTATTTGATCGCATAGCAACGCGTTTATTTCCTTTTTCCCTTTGTTCCTTTGCCAACATGTCACTCTTTTCTAAAGTTGTCCGATGCATGCGCACGATTGCACCCCTCGAGTTGGCTGATACTACGTGGGATAACGTTGGCATCCTTGTAGGCAAGTACTGGATTGTGTTGTGGTGCTCTTGATGGGGGGGGCTAACGCCGTGTTCTTTAGAGCCTCCATTCCCTGCCACCCACTCGAACAAGGTCTTTTTGACCATTGATTTGACACCCCAGGTGCTCGATGAGGCGCTCTCTGATCCTTCTGTAAGTATAGAGCTTGGGTACTGAAGAGGAGACAGCTTCTTACTGTTGTTGTACGCGTCAAAAGATTGGTGCCATTGTTGCATATCACCCTCCTATTTTCCGTGCCATGAAGCGTTTGACTCAAGATGATGTAAAGCAAAGTATGGTAACCAAAGCTATTGCACGTGGTATTGGTATCTATTCTCCACACACGGCCTGTGACAATTGCGTGGATGGTGGTAAGTAAAGGAGTTGGAAGGATAGCATTGGAACAAGGTGCTTACAACGTCGGTATAGTCAACGACTGGCTTGCTAGCGGTTTGGGCAAAGGGAATGTGCAAACCATTATTCCAGCTCAAGATCCTCCAGAAGGTAAGTAATGGATATCAATACATGACGCATACAATACTGAGGAGTGTGATTGGAATAGGTCAAGAACAAGCAGGCACCGGTCGTGTCTTTACATATGATACTCCTACTCCTATTTCGACTGTCATTGAGAATGTCAAGAAGCATATTGGATTGCCCTATTGTAAGTAGGAACTGCGTAATATGATTGAGACTTTTTTGCTAACATGTTGCCAGTACGTGTTGCTGAGGCTTCCAAGGATCACGTAATTCAGACCGTGGCTATTTGTGCTGGTTCAGGCTCATCGGTGCTTAACCCTGTCAAGGCGGATCTGTTTTTGACGGGCGAGATGGGACATCATGATGTCTTGGCTGCTGTAGCTCAAGGCACGAGTGTCATTTTGTGTATGTATACTTGCAATGGTGATGATGACATGACTTTTACTCATATTATATTTATAGGTGAACATTCCAACACTGAACGTGGATATCTGAGTGCTGTTCTCAAGGATAAGCTCCAATCCATGCTACAACAGGATGGTATTCAAGTGGTAGTGAGTCAAGTAGATAAGGACCCATTGGTGATCCAATAAACCCATGTTTGGGATTCATCTAAACTTTTTTATTATATAAACAAGAGAGAGTGTGTGTGATGTGACGAACAATTACAATGAGGATGGTGAACAATGGCTGAGTTTTGGTAATGGTGGGGGTGGGTGGGTGAGGGAGTTGTTGTTGTTGTGATGTTTGATGGAAAAGATGTTTAAGATGCACGGCAAAGGATCTCACCACCCACGTTCTTCTTGATAGCTTCTTGAATCTCGAGGACACCACGGTTCGTGTTCATGACAGCAATTTCACCTGGTTGAAGGGGCTTGATGAACTTTGCACGACGACCACTAGCAATTTGCTTCATTTCAGTGACAGAAAACGTGACCTTTTTGGATGGCTTGCTGACAACAGACAACTGGGAGAGGGTGGGTGAATTATCCTTGTACTTGAGAGACAACCAAAGACGACGGGTAGCCACGTTTTCATTGGTGGTGGGGGTATACTCGGCATCAGGGCCCTGGTGATTGCCACGCACAACCGACGACAAGAAACCTTCACGATACAAAATGTTGGCGATCGCCAAGTTCATTTTCGTCTCAGGAATGGCAATCGACTGCAAACGTGATCGGAAGCCGTTTTGGATACGGGCGCATAAATCGTAGACTCGTGGCATTTAGGGTCGCTGTTGTTGTTTTTTTTCCAACAAAGAGAGAGAGTGTGTGGATATCAAGTATGGAAATCAGCATCAGCCGCCCAGACATCTCGCTCTTTTTATTCCCTCCCGTGTGACTGGTGATAATGGAAGGTGGTGGACACTATTCGACTATGTATGACAACTATCATCATTGCAACATGGCTAAACTCTCGCCGTCATTATAAATCAAAAGATTGGTCGTATCCTTGGGCAAATTGGAAAGCTTATCACGAGTAGCAAGATCGAGAATCTTTTGCTTGATTTTCTTGGGATCCACGGGTTGTGTGCCATTATTCTCAGCCATGCTCACAAAGTAAGCAGCCAGACCAGCCACATGAGGAGAAGCCATGGATGTACCACTGATCGTGTTGGTTGAATCAGGACCACTATTCCATATACTGAGAATATTTTCACCAGGAGCGAACACATCGACACAAGGACCATGATTACTGAAATAAGCTCTTTCGTCACGGATGTTTGATGCACCCACAGTGATGGCATTCTCAGCACCAGCAGGTGAGTATTGACAAGCATTGCGATTATCATTACCAGCTGCCACTGAGAACACCATGCCACTCTTGACAGCTTCATTCACAGCCATATTGAGCGCATTGGATCGTCCACCACCCAAACTCATATTGGCAACTGAGCCCTTGTACTTGTGACCAGCACGTGATGCATCCAATTGATGTTGCTCAGTGGCCCAATTCACACCTGCCAAGACACCAGACATGCTACCAGAACCATTGGATCGTAATACTTTGACAGCCACAGGTCGTGCTTTCTTGGCCACACCAAACCGTTTACCAGCAATGGTACCAGCACAGTGAGATCCATGCCCGTTGCCATCTTCATCGGCTTCATTTTCAGGGATGGTGATACCCCACTCAGCACGGCCTTCAAAATCATGGTGCTTGACATTGATGCCAGTATCAATCACGTAAACTTTGACGTCTTCTCCACCTTGGCCCTTGTGTGGATATTTGTTGAAGGTGCTCAGACTCAATGCATTACGATGTGAAATACGTGCAAGGCCCCAAGGTGCATTACGCTGCATTTCGGAAGTATATACCATCGAATCATGCTCCACATACGCAACCTATTAACATAAAGTTAGGAGATTTTTTTCTTGCTACTGCTATTGTGGTGATATACTTGCATCAGGCGATCGTCGAATGTGTTCAAGCGTCTCGGATGAAAACTTGCCACTATATCCACGCCATGTTGGGCTGTCATACGTGTATTGGATACCCATCAGCGCCTCGCTATCCAAGAAATAGTCGTTGTGCGCCTTGCCAGGGATGGATGACATATCACTCACCCACGAACAATGGCCTAACGCTTGTGTCGAATCCACATGGTCTTTGAGGACAACAATGTACGAGTCGGAAATCGCTTCACCTTCCATAGGCATATGAAGAGGGGCTAGCCCAAGATCATTGTCGTGAACAGGAATAAAGGATGCAGTGGCATGTGAAGAAGCTACAAGAAGGATTGCACTTGATATCCAAAAAGTCAATTTGTTGGTCATGTTGATATAAAAGTGAAAGAGATGCGTTGTACCGGAACGCAAACAAGTTTATTAAAAGCTGTGTATGTTGTGTGTAAATTCACCTTGTATGTGTTGTGCGTAGAAAATCGCCGGTATGTGAAAAAGATGATAGGTTGATGATATTGCATGTGTGTATGTGTGTGCGTGTATATGAGTGAATAAGAAGCGGGAAAAGACTATAATACACACACAACCCCAAAATGTATCACCATCAAGTATTTACAGGCTCTGTTGATGTTGATTAATCAAGCACCAGCTTGTGGTTGATGTTCCACCATCGTGTTCTCGGATGATCGACGACGTGCAAGACCCAGCATTCTGGTACCACCCGTTTGGAAGCCCTTGACGATATTTTCGATTGAACGATTCTTGGTCTCAGGAAGCATGAAAAAGGTAAACAACCATGCGAGCAAGCAGATGCCTGCAAAAATGGCAAAGGAGTAGCCCTCGATACCAGCAAAGATCACCGGGAATACTTGACCAACCACAAAGTTCATGGCCCAATTGACACCCGTGGCAATAGCACCCACCGAAGAATTAGCATACGTGGGTGTAAGTTCAGAGGTGATCATCTATAATGCATAGCATGTGAAAATCAGGTTATGTTTATATTCTGTATGCACGGACATGTTGCACTTACCCAAGGGATTGGACCAATGCCAATAGCAAACGACGCCACATACATGAACACCGATACCACCAACAAGGCTGGTTGGTTGCAAGCATAGCCCACAACAAGTAGTACTGAAAATAGACATGCACCACCTTCTGCAATAAGCAAGAGCGGTCGACGACCCATACGATCAACAAGATACACGGCTCCAATGGTGACCACAAAGTTGACTCCATTCGTAGCAATAGCCATGTACTTTGACATGGTTAAATCGAATGCTGATGCGAAGATATTGGTCGAATAGTACATCACGGCATTCATACCTAACCAAGAAAATGCCATTAGATTTGGTTTCCCTGCAAGGAGTTGTATAGCATACCTGACAATTGTTGGATTGCGTGATGCATAAAGACCACAAGTGAGATACGTCGAATTACAGGATCGCGGAAAATCTGGATAATGTTCATGGGCTTGTGCACACCACCGCTTGGATCACCGGTTTCTACAGGCACTGTCTCTCCCGTTGGTACTGGATTGATCATGGTATCATTATCCACACTCGTGCGTGGTACATCAGGGTGTATTTTTTGCTGTTCATTGGCATCCAAGGTGTCGGTAGGTAAGGCGTTGTGGTTATTATTGGCTTCATTGATTTCTTCCATTGACCATTTGCCACTCAAGATCTTTTCAGCATTTTCCGGATGCTGGAGTACACTTTTTGCGCGCATGGTACCCACTTGACCTTCAACAATTTCGTAAAACTCATTTTGGATGATAGCATCCTTGCCACGAAGGCGTTGTAATGATGCGCGTGCTTCTTCAAGTCGGCTATCGGATACCAACCATCGCGGTGATTCAACACACGTTGTCATGAGCATCGCTTGTATAATAGCCGGTACACCCACAATGGCGAAATTGATACGCCAATAGGGTACTGAAGAGGTAGGCAAGCCAATAATCGCTGATAGCAAAATGCCAATCACAATTAAAAATCTACATTCCACGCGTGAGTAAAGATATATCTATACGGGATTTTGAATACAACAACGTACTGGTTCATAGCACCCATAGCACCTCGAGCACGAATACTTGATGTCTCGCCAATGTAGGTGGGAATCGCTAGTGATCCTAGACCACATGAAAGACCACAAAGAATGCGTCCAATGATAAACATGGCCACGTTGACTGAGAGACCCAATAGTAATCCACCAATGATCCAACCAAGCGTGTTCCATATAATGGCTTTTTTACGACCCAATTTGGTTTGTATCCAGCCGCCACATACGCCGCCTACAAGACCACCAACGCAAAATGAGGCCACTGCAAAACCCCACAATGACGTGCCCATTGGTATACAATCGGGCAATACGGGTGTCGCTAATCGTCGCATCCCTGTTGGGCATTGGTGTGTTACATCACCTGGTAGGTTGGCACATCCGATGGTCCATCCATTAGAGAATGACCCAATGCACGCCACAAGCACACAGTACACCATGTACTTTGGCGTCTTGACTTGACGGGAATCCATAGATGTGTGTAAATAAGAAGAACAATGAAAATGAGAGGTGGAGAAACGCAATAATAGGAAAAAGAGACGATCTCGTCATTGCTTGTTTATCACACACATTACGCCATTGTTCTAACTGAAACCCAAGCTCGGACAATAATGATGCATATGCATCATGCTGCTTCATCCACCATGGATCAGGCTTTTAGTAAGATGCCAGCAGCAGTAACAGCGTGAATGGCTTTACGGGCTCTTTAGCACGATTGTGTTCATAAAGTGAAGGGTCATGTACATATGTGTCAAGAAACGCCAGTGGCGCAATGAACAAAGTGTGGAGCGTTGTTTGCATCTCGTGACGGAGAGTTTAAATTCAAGGATATCATGAAGGAGCCAAGTATAGCTCTACAGTGATTTACACTCACAAAGTTGGGATCATTTTACTATATGAGCGAAGCCTGATGATAATAGTGGCACTGAATGTGTCCAGTGCGTGTGATAAATAACCTCCATATGATGGCACGATCATCATCACAAGGCGTGTAACGATACTGCATCATGCAGGGTGCTGTTTGTTTGTAGCACAGTCGCCGCCACCTTCTCCATTTCTCATTTCCTTTTACGTATTGGCTTCCGTAACATGGCAACGTTCTCAAATGGTTGTACCAACCAGCTGGTTTACTAGGGTCTCTAAACGCTCATTTTCATAGCTTGGACTCATTTTTGGCAATAATGGATCTTGATAAGCTATTCATTGGTGATGATTTGTTCCACGATCATATGATTTGATGGCGCTGGGTGCGAATAAAGAATGATGCATTTGTGCGCGTATGCTCGTTCCCATGCCAACATGGGTCGCTACTATATTACTAATTTGAGGGAGAAACTACTATAGCTGATTTCATATTTAATAAAAGTAATAAGAGTGGATCATTGATACACCTTGACAGATCTAATGCGCCAGTAAGCTTCAGGCAACGGAGCATTTCTAACATAATCGACACAAGAATAGCCTGGGCAATCTTGGTGAAATTCGTCAGGTTGACCAGCCCAATCACCACAAAACGTAAGGTTGATAATGATACGCAGGTCATGAAATGCGGTAGCATTGCAATGAATACCATCAAATGGGAACAATGCAGCTGGCCGATAATGATAATCAGCCCACCAACGGCTTGGTTCCAATATGGGTGTATTCTCCTCAATGTCATCTGGGATCTGGCTGCGGTCAAAAAACCAGCTTTGGATGCCTTCATGGTCTATTTGAAGGGCAAAAACACCACCTCCACGCTTGTTAAACTTGCGACCATATGAATGACTTAATTTGTGCTCCACAGTGCATCCTTGATGGGGCTGTTGACCCGGGGAGTTGAGCTGGCATTTAGATGTAAGAACATGACCTGTTGGCTTTGGTATATGTTGATTTATGCTTCGACCAATTTCACATGCTTGGCCGGTGTGTAAGGTGATCAGGTTTCGCTTTTGTAAATTCACACCTTCCACAACCTTAATACTGTAATTGAGTATATACATGTACACAATGCACCATGTTGTCCCAGGCCCTTACATCAATTTCACCTCCGTTAGGCCAGTCTGGACCATTGAGCCATATTGCAGGCCATGTACCACAGCCAGCTGGCATGTGCTCTACATCAAATAGGAAAAGACCCTGATTATAGGTGGTATCCGATTGTAGACGAATGGATGATCGCCCTTTTGCTGATGCTGCACCTGATTTAATCACCACAATATCATCATCCTCATCCTCGTCAAAATCTATCAAACCGAGCCTTGTCGCTGTATGCTGATCCACATAGTCCACAAAGCCGTGTGTTGGATCAGGGGAACTGAAAAAAGAGAAACCATCAAAAAATGATGGACCTTGATGGGTTGTCTTTAATTGCCAAGAACGTGCATGTGTTGTTGTCGTTGTAGTCAACAATAGTAATCCCAATACTGCGAGGATCAAGGATGGTGAAGAACGTGCCATGGATTGCATTGCAAGGGAAAAGCAGCAGCTTGATGATTATTTACTGCACCTCTCCTCTTTATTACATCCGCTATAGTTTTCAATAATGCCGTAATTGAAGCCTTGTTGGTCACTTTTTACATAACGGGCTTTACCAGCAGCATTGCATGATTAAATGGGAGGAGAGTGAGAATGTGTAAGAGGAGGTGGAGAAGGACTTGTCCCCTTTCCATCATTATCACTGCATTGATTGAGCAGTGAAAGAGAATGGTCATATGAATGCACCCAGATTGAGCAAGACCCCTTTGTTCGCATGAAAAGCTTGTTCCAAAAAAAGACTTGTTTATTTACCGTGCCTCACTCATCCCACACCACAGTCCCTTGCTTTGACGACGACAAGGACGACGCCTCATTACTATACCATCACAACACACACACGCCATCATCATCCTAGCACCCTCACATGCAACCACATTCACATCCCCCCAGAATGGCTCATTCACCACACTCATCACCCAACAACCCCTTGTTCCGTTTCCCCCTTTCTCTTTCCAGCCCTGGAAATTTTACTCCTCCAGGCATGATCCTTGATTAAAAAATAGGATCAACCTGATTGTGTTGCTCCTTGTCATCATGGTAACCGTTTTACGGTCCAAAACGTGGGTATGTCTCTGAATGCGATTCTTGTGCATGCGTGTTGTACGAGAAGGAGTCTCCGCACGCACGCACACACACATACACGCATACACATAGCGGCAGCAACAACACCACCACACCCAGCAATGTGTCTTTCGCATGCATATTGCTATCAACACGAGCTTTACTATTGAGCAATTATGGTTGGTGGATGACAATTAAAAAAGGCAACCACCATGACTGGCATGTTCATCGGTGGCTCTCTCGAATGAGGAGATCAACCGATGCTTATTTTTGTAATGCATGTGCGTATTGATCTGCATGAGTGCGTGTTTGCTGATGTCGATAGATGCCTAATAACGGTTGTCATCCGCACGCACAGAGGATATTATATGCGTCTATATTTCCAAATTTTCGGTGATGCGTTGTTTCTGCACCTGTCACTATCATGTCAAATGTTGGCCATATGTCATCACGCCATGTTTTTACCTTTACTCACAGACAACGGATTCTCAGGAGCAAAAGTAATAAACTCTCTCTTCTCGTTTCCATGGATACGACGTGCATGTAGGATGGATATGGATGAGTAGTTCAAATCACAATGGGATTGTAGCATCAGCAAACGATGATCATAACCACTCTCTCCCTTGTGCCTGAAGAGGAGCATGATGATGATGCTGCTGCTGCTGCGTGTGGGATAGCATGTGGGTTTCCTTAAACCCTGGAATAGGAAAGAAGAAAACTGGTCTGTTCATCGCAGTAAGTGGGGTGTGCCTTAGTTTGCCACCCCTTAGATTAGACTAAGTCGATCTTTTGGACACAGAGAATGATCACAATATATCGAAAGAGCTTGTATGTATCGGAACCTCCGCTTTGAAATAAGGGTAATGGTATGCAGGAAGAGGAGTGGATGGATGCAATGCCGGTAAGATCGGCACATGACCTTCATATGGAAATCCTACGCGTGTACACAAGAAGCCGATCTGTTGCAAAATGAACCCTTTGCGTGTGTGCTACACAACAAACACAAAGCATAGACGCGGTTTGCCTCATTCTCTCACTCTTTTTTGTGACACACACACTTATAGCATGCTCGTCGATCTGCAGCACATAATGGTAAGACGTGTGCTTCTCCTTGGGTGGTTGAATAACCGATCATATCCTAAAGCAGTATCCATGTGCAAGCTAAAGCCGTCTGGAAGGGTGAGCAATGTGCACACACCAAATCTGGCATCCGTGCTAATTCCCTTCCCCCCACTCGTTCAGTGCGCATTATTTACCCCCACTTTTTATCTTCCCACCCCCCACATCATGACTCTTTCACTTTAACCATCCCCCCAAGCATTATCATCCCTTTCTCCTTCCTTATCCCCCTAACTGCCTTTTTCCTTCATATACTCTTTTCCACGCCCACGCCCTCGTTTTTGTGAAATATAAAAAGAACCACCATGATATCCATTTCACCTCCTCTTTTTCCTCGCTCTCAATTTGCATTACGCTATACCACACACACATACACATACAGCAATGGTTCACCAGACCTTTCCGCTCGGCACACGTATCAACAACTATGAAATCGTCAATGTTTTGGGCGAAGGTGCCTATGGCCAAGTTTATCTTGCCAAAGATATCCATACTCGTCGGCTATATGCAATCAAGTCACTTCGGCAACAACGGCTAGATGAACGGCAAAGAGCTTTTCAACGCACCGAAATTGGGCTGCATTCGAAATTATCTGGCCATCCACACATTATTCAACTTGAGCGTGTCATTCGGGAACCCGAGCGATGGACCCATGTTGTGCTCGAATATGGGCCTGAAGGCGATTTGTTTTCAGCTATCACAGAACGTGACATTTATGTCGGCAATCATGCATTGATTCGTCATGTATTCCTTCAGCTTATTGACGCTGTCAGCTATTGCCATCAACAAGGTGTATATCATCGCGATTTGAAACCTGAAAACATCCTCGTCTTTGATAATGGTCGTACTGTAAAACTCGCTGATTTTGGACTTGCAACAACTGAACCCATTACCAGTGATTATGGTTGTGGAAGCACATTTTATTTTTCACCTGGTACGTGCATATAAATATCTATAGCGGATGATGATGATGATGCTAACGATGATGTCTTATAAAAAGAATGCCAGGGCGATCTTAGAAAAACAAGCAGCCAGAGACGATCAGCAGCACGAGTTGGATATGCAACTGCCCCTAATGACGTATGGGCACTGGGTGTGATTCTCATCAACCTTGCAGCAGGCCGTAACCCCTGGCGACAGGCGTCGTTGACCGACGAGACATTTTGCGCTTATTTGGCCGACCCAAACTTTTTGCTAAAGATCCTGCCCATCTCCCGTGAACTGAACCAGATCCTCAAACGCATCTTTTGTGTCGATCCTCTACGTCGCATCAGCCTTGACGAATTGCGTGAACGAATCAAGAGGTGTAAGCACTTTACTCGAACTCCTCAAGTAGAACGACTTGAATCCAGACCCCGCCTCTCTGTGAACAGCAGCATTCCAAAGGTTGTTCTTCCTCCTTCACCACCAGCTTCTCCTCGACACTCTTCTTCATGGAAACAACATCATGCAAAGGCAACAACTGCACAGGTTCAACAACAACAACAACAACAACAACAACAACAACGGCTTACGACACCACCCGTGTCGCAGGATAAAGCTGTTGACGATGATGCTTTACTTCAAAACTTGTTGGCACTGCGTGTCTAAAACAACAACACTATCCATTATCCACTCGACGTTTTCTTTACAATCAAGCAACAAAACACACTCACTCAACGCACGCAATACTTCATTCATTATCAACAACAACTAGCTGACAATGTAGATTCGTTGTCCACCACAACCATACCATTCTTGCACACACACACCCTCATCATCATCATCATCATCTTATGTGTTATTGGCCTTCTTCTTTTTGTTTATAGTTTCTTATGCTTTATCGTGTATTCGCACTTGTTACGCTTCTTTTTCTGCTCTATCTATGTATATGTCATTCGAACCCTCTTGCTTCATATCATTTCCCCTTATTCCCCGCCTCCTTTTTGTATCATTTCCTTCATCGATCTTCTTCTTCAATTGCCACCTTATGTACATCTTTCTTCCTTGTCTGTCAATCACAGGTTTTATCCTTTACAATTGTGCATATCAATCACCATCAATCAAATATATCTTATCTCATTTTGCAAGCAAGCAACCTTTTACATCATATACTTGAATCGCTTCTTGAATGGTAAAGAGGGGTGGTAACTCAAAAGGGAGATACTAGTGGAATCGGGATATGCAGGTGTACTACAGCAGCATGATGAGAAGCGGCATAGCCCAACCTACCCACCCATTAGTATCCATGATGTCAGTGTGATAACACGCAAATCCAATTGCTCAGTTTGGTTTACGACGCGTCGTGCAGTAAAAGGAACGCCCACCACATGCATTTAGACGCCCAGATTGACAAACACACGACACATATCAATAGAGCGTCATCAAACATTAAACATTGGGTCATAAACATCACTGATGAATGTGGTATATGATAGTACTACTGAGGACAATAATATCAGTACTAGTGAATCAGATACTCCTTTTGTGTGGAGATATAAAGGATGTGTGCTTTGTTGTGAGTGTAACATGTCATTGGTTCACTTGAACACTTTCTTATTAAGGTGCACGCTGCATAATTCTCTCTCTGGGGGAGAAGCAAATATTGGGGGTGAGTGAACAGGGGTGAGAGAGAGAGAGCGCGCGTAAATAGGTTATAACCATACGCGGCAAGAGACAGTGATATTTCAATTTGGGGGCGGTTCTCTCTATTTCTCCCTCAACAAGCACGGGTATGGATATCCTAGACATTAATGAATCCTCAAATCACAGCACTTGAGCCACCACGTTTTGTATTTCTCTCATCGGAGTATTGGGCTTAATGGCTTCATTTCAAAAAGGTCGTTGCACCCCATCATATCCCACCAATAATATAACCCATCCAAAGTCAGAAAAGAGCCGCCAATAATGTAAACCAATGTTGCATACCATCATTGTATCATTCCATGCCTATGAACGTTTCAAGAGATCCAGACCAAAGAGATATCCTTTATTGTCCCAAACATGCTCAGCATCATTGTATGTACCCAACTTCTAAGCTCCGCATAATATCCTCATCATCAACGAAGGCACACAATGAGTTTCAGAATCACGAAAAGTCGGCTGATACTACATATAATATCGTATTAATACATTTGCAAATGAAGTCTCTGTTCCATTACCTACATTGTAGTGCTATCAACCATGCAAATTGCTATACGGCTCCTCGTGGTACATTGAGCAACCCGTTTCACTTGCTTAATGAAATTCCTTCTTGCTTGATAAAAGTCCATTTGACATGTCACACTTGTAATGACGTGCTGAGTGTCATCCATGCTTGTGTCACTCATCCACCACAGTGCCATCGATGAAATGACATGTAGCACACGCGGGAATTCGGCTTGTCGAGAAAACGTCCAAGGCGTTCGTACAGGTACTTGGGAAGTGATATCCACACGATGGGGGGCTTAGAAAACAGAATTGCCATTGCACCGACAACAACGTTGGTGTGATGATCCACCCGGGAAAGAGACGAACGTCAAGTAGCTGATCCCATAATTTGAAGCGGTAGCTGACAATCACAGCCTGAATATGATAAGAGTCCTGATGTCTTGCTGCAGGGATATCCATCCGAAATCGAATTGCGAATGATAGCTTCATGACCTATGGATGTACACATTACTAACTGCTCTTTCGAGACATGGGACGGCACTTAGCACAAAGCCATACCTGAATTGAAGATGCCCGGTGCCATCCAAGAGTATGTAATCGTTGTCTGCTGCTTGTTGCTGATATAATCCAAGTACTAGAGACATGTGTTGGAACGAGAACCGCCCGACAATCGAATAAATGCTGATGACACCAAAGAGATGTATGTCGCTGATATGATCCACTCATAGATGAAGTGTGCTGGGAAATGCCCATCGCAGAGGACGAGAACCACTAGATGATGACATAAAGCTTACTGGCTTCCAAGGATATGAACATTGCTGCTTGTTGCTCGTTGTTGACATGGTCATTTGATAAGAGATGTCTGTTGGCAGATGCTCTTTCAAAGCGATAGCGTATACTTGGCAAGGAAATCCTGCAGGCAATCGAATAAAAAAGATGGAGCCCTTGGTAGTCTGTCGTACGAGCAGAGGATGCATAATCAAGCTGAAGCAGCACCATGAGTCGCACCGGTAGCCGCTAACAGAACGTAGAGAATGCAGTATAATGGCATCCTTGACGTGCTGCCGTGATGTAATAATAGTACAGCTGAAAGAGAACCTGCCATCATATTTCTTATATAAGTGCACTTGAAGGCAACAAATCCCAGAATGAACTTTTACCTTGGGTATTTCTCAACAGCGTTCTTGCTTCCAATAACCACATCTTCATTTCATTCATATTGTCTTGCTGCTGTTTCATTGTAAGGCTCGTCAATTAACAGGTCTTGCTTTGTTGATCCAATACCACATACGTACAAGTGAAACATGTGCCGCAGCGTTGTTGCTTTGAGATCAATATCTTGTTACTGCCACAACCACCATAATCCAACGTGTTCAAGCTATAATAATTGCAAGGTAAGACAACAAGGACATCATTCAGTTCTCGTGTCAACATACCCAAAGTAACTATGTGTTGGGGACCTCTCCTGGAAGACAACCATGGAAACAATACACGCGACACACAACGGGCTCCTTGGACCTTGTAGAAACGAGAAAACAGCAAACTACGTGTAAATATTGGTACCACAACCTGCAACTTGAACAATAAAGTAATGCAGCGATTGAACGTACAAGTTGTATTGCCATGGAGACTTGGGTTGGATGATGGGTGGAGTGTGCGCGTACGTGTTGCCAATGGAAAGCGTCGCCATCAACCACACCTGTTCGCCCATTGACACTCTGCATTGAAAGTAACAATGGCAGCAGTCAATGCTCCGTACTTTGTTAATGGAGTTAGTCTTACCTTGTGTTGTGAAGCGAGAAAGGGGAAGAAGGGGTGTCTTTGTCCTCCCTTTGGCTGTCCTCTGTGCACTACACGCCACCCCGCTTGCAACTGTTACCACTGTGAATATGTACCCCAACAATGCCCTATGAATTGGGTGAATAAGACTAGCCACTGGTGGAGCATAGTCCTCATAATTAAGCAATACATGATGGTTTTACTGTGGTCAGGAGGTGGCATCATTAGGTCCGTGCGGCATTATTATAAATGAATCAGTTTTATGCAGCTCACCCTAACGTGGATGGATTACGTGATATATACATACGCATGTATACCAATTACTTGATACACATTTATTATTGGAAGTTGTTTACTTATGTATCTTCCTAAGGGCAATCATCAACAGTATCCATTGTGCAGCAACCTGTCAAAGACGTGATTGTGCAACCACAACGTGCCATTTCACTCAGCTCTCCACCTTTCCGTTAATGCAGCCGACACCATCCACTAGGAGCAAGCAACTCCATCATGCTACAGCATATGTATATAAAACATAAATGTACCTGTATCTATAAACTTTACAATGAAGCGTTGGGGTCTTTCATAGAACAAAGTTGCTCGTCGGGGCCGAAAGCATCTTGTCTAGAAGTTTCACGATTGAGGTGGCCAATCTCGGGGGCGTTCCCGTCCATCCATTATCTCTTATATATTTGGGCCGTTCGCATTCAAAAGTTCTCATAATGAAGCATATGATTTTTAAATGAATGTAATTGATCAGCATGACTTAGAGAACCTTCTTACCAAGTTTCAAGTTCGAGTGTGGGTATCCCAAGGTGATTCATAGTAATTGACAGTTCATGGATTTGGACGGGTGCGGAATTTCCGTCGGTCATAATGAATCCCACATTATGCCGTCCCATTCAAGATTTTCAAATGAAGCATGAGGTCTTTATGAGAACGAAAATGATCAGCATGCCTGCGAGCACCTTGTGTGAAAATTTCATCTTTGAGAAAGGGAATCTCGAGCCATGGGGCCGTCCAACCTACATATATTCACGTGCGTTCATCGCCGGACGCCCGCATCAAAGTTCTCATAATGAAGCGTATGGTTTTTATTTGAATGGAGTTGATCAGCATGTCGCATCCCACCGTCTGACCAAGTGTCACATTGGGGATGGACAATTGCGGGGGTGTGCATTATGTACCCTACTTGCGTTCCGTCCGTCCATCGTCTCCCTTATATTTGGACCGTCGGATTCAGTGAAACATCATAATGAACCATGCGGTTTTTAAATGAATGGAGTTGATCAGCATGACGGAGAGAACCTGCTTACCAAGTTTCATGATCGAAATGGGCAATCCCAAGCTAATTCATAGTAAATGGCGTTCCAATGAAATCGGCCAGACACGGAAATTCCGTCCGTCATAGTAAGCCCCACATTATATCCTCCCATTCCAAATTTTCATTATGAAGCATGGGCTCTTTATTAATACAAAGTTGATTAGCATGCACGAAATCATCTTCTGACCAAGTTTGAGGGAAAAGTGAGCAATATCAAGATCATGGATCATTTTACAGTGTGCATGGATTTGTATGGCAGTGCCTGACCTATTTAATTTCCAGCTCTTCCACTCCCACTTATCTACTCTTCTCCCCATTCTCAACTGTTGGTGCATTCAAGTACAACCACAACCTGCGAACGATTGTCCTGCTTCAACCCATTATGTCAATCCTACAACTGTACTTATCCCATGGTTTTTGTCTGAATGGCACACTCCATGACGTGTGCACTCCACTACAACACCCGCGTTTCTTGACACTCCACCTTCGCTTATACAATCCTCTGCCACAACCAAACGCAACAGCAGTTACCATTAGCAGGGTCTTTTACTCCATTGTCTCAAGTCACTTGCAGCAACTTGCCTTAAAGCCTTTTTCATGTCAACAACAGACAGTCATTGTACAGATGCAGCTTTATTTACGTGCAGCAACTTGCTTTAACACCAGTGGATGGGATGCCATATCAACTATCAAGTATGCCGCAATACATGTAATGTTCTCCTGATCGAGTTGCGATGGAAAATGACCAAGCAAGCGATTGACCAACAGCAATGGATATGGATGGATGGATGTAATCAGCCGCAGTGACGAGAAAGAGATCCTGGGATGTTGCTCTGGTTACTTGGCGCGTCGTCAGCAGGAACGAAGGATTCTATCATGTGGATACGGCTGAGGAGGAGGATGGATAGCATGGAATTGACGAAGGGGCTTGTATCTTTGACAAGAGGTGTTTTACAGCCATGGACGATATGGAATACTCGAATCAAATTACGCACCAGCAATTTCCAATCATGAATTAAGGATGTTTATGACGGCAGCAACCTAGCATACAATGACACAGTTATCTCTGTTGCCCTCTATGTGATTTACCCGTATCTTATTCAATCGTATTATTTACTTGATAAGCATCCGCACTACTATGTCTTATTTTTCGACTTGTTCATTGAAGGAAAATTGGGTTCAACATGATAATAAGGAGGATATCTTGCCATCAGCTCATATGTGCGTGGTGTGGATCACACGGTTGGTTTCTGGATTGAAAGGGGGAAATATGTAGTAACTTGAGGTCGGAAAGTGAGATTGGATCATTTACACTATTGTATGTACCGAGATGCCTTTGTCCTTTTGCGATAGTGTACATTCGTTTAAGCTTCCTGGTCCTCATGATCATAGACGAAAGTCAATGGCATATATCAAACACCTGTATTGCAAAGACAATAAATTCAGAGCGAGGGTGCCCTGCATGTACAGTGCTTGTTATATCAGCTTGGTTCATTGTAAGCTTATTTCATCATGCGCAGGAAAGTGAGCTGTGATAGAATTTGGTACAAGAACATGGGCATACCATGCTTACCTACTATAAGTTTCAGCTAACGCTGACTATGCAGCCTTGTATAATAGCGAACGATTCCATCGGGCTATCATAGGCGGACCTTACTATAGCCGTATAGTGGATGGAGTTACTTCATGCATCTTCCACCAATAGGATCGGCCCTTTTAACTCCAGCCCACTTGCTAGTTACATAAACACGTCCCTCTGCATCTTCCGTTCTATTACATCTAGCAACTTTACAATGAACAAACACCACTTTCCATATAGCACCACGCTTACAGCATATGGAAAACATAAAAGCGCCTGTATCTCTTAACTTTACAATGAAGCGTGGGGTCTTCAATCGAACAAAGTTGCTCGTCGGGGTGAAGCTCACCTTGGGTGCAAGTTTCACGATCAACCTCTGATTCACCCAATGTCAACACCAGCCTCGTCGAAAAAAAATTCAAGAGGTCGACCCACGATCCACTTTGGCTGGTGGTGACATTGCGAAAACTTGGATCGGCGAGCCTGATCGTGAAACTTGCACCCAAGGTGCGCTTGACCCCGCCGCGCAACTTTGTTCGATTGAAGACCCCCTGTTTCATTGTAAGATTTAGAAATACAGGCGCCTTTATGTTTTACAGATGCAGTAAGCGTGATGGAGTTGCTTTCTCCAGTGAATGGTGTCCGCTGCATTAATGGAAAGATGGAGAGCTGAGTGAAATGGCACGTGGTGGTTACACACACGCGTGGTTGGCAGGTTTCTGCACAAATGGGATGGTTGTTGCCTTTGGAAGGTACGTAAGCATCATCCGATAATGCGTCTCTATCAAGGTGAAGGTTTATACGCGCATATATCACACATGGATCCATACATGGAATGCATTCACGATGGGCGTTGGGCGTGGAACTGCATAAAATGATTTAAGCTGCATTGATGCGCACGGACCTACTGTAATTGGCGCCGCCTCTTGCCACAGTGAACTTATACATAGCTTGACTATGAGGGCAATACTCAATTGAAGTCTTCAATGGTGGTCATCATTATTGATCCAAATGTATAGGATATAACTGGTGTACATGAGTCATATTCACAATGGTAACTGCAGTAGCGGGGTGGGGGAGGAGTGCACAAATTGAGAACAAGTGGGCGAAGACAAAGATCCCCTTCTTCTCCTTTCCCTCTTCACAAAGCAAGGTAAGCTTGTCTCCATTAATGAACTACAGCGCATTAACCCCTATCACTCTCTTCAATGCAAGACCTCGATGGGTGAACAGGCGGTCAATGGCGGCACTTTCAGCTACAACAAGTAGGGGAGCGATCTAACCATGACTCAAGCTTCCATTCCAGTGCAAAAGGTACAGTCAATCGCTGCAGCTCTTTTATTATTCAAGTTGGACATCGTGGTACTAAATTTCGCGTGTAGATTGCTGTTCTCTCGTATATACAAGATCTAATGGGGGCGTCGCGTGTATTCATTCCCGGGTTGTCCACAACAAGAAGTCCTTACATTGCCTCCTTCGGGTATGTTGACAAGAAGACGCGTTTGTATTGGTTTTCCTTATTATCTCACATTGTGTTCATGGTAGACAGAACTTGTTGGCTGAGGATATCTATTGGCAGTAACAAGATATGAATCTCAAAGCAAGAACGCTGCAGGATTGGCTCAATGGTATGCATGGTATTGGATCTACAAAGCAGGGCCAGTTAATTAACGATCCTTACAATGAACAGCAGCAGCAGCACATACTGGATCCCATGGATACAAGGTTGTTTGCAAGCATCAAGAAATGGTATTGGGCATACCAGAAGGTAATGTGATTATATAAGGATCTATCAACTTCAAGTGCACTGATGAAAGAAATAGAATGGCACAGACTCTCTTTCGGACGATATTATCGTTATCACAGCAGCACGTCAAGGGATGGAGTGTACTGTCTTAAGGGGGAAGGCCACGGTGTGTTAGCGGAAATCATGTTCGGCTCATGGTGCGACTTCGGTTTAAAAATGCATCCCCTGATCGATATTGGAGAACAACGTATATGCTCCACCCTTTGCAGGGCTATACGTTACTCGACTTGGAGAGATGGTGGTTATCTTCATGGCAACGTGGCTGGACCCACGGCAAGTGGTTGTCAAAGTCAGCTGGGGAGGGGCTCATATGGGTCACCTAAAACCGGCGTTTTGATGCCACGTTCCTCCGGGAGGCTAGAAGGCAGTGCGGGTGCTTCATTTCATGGCTGTGCGCTTTATTATTACTTTACATCTTGATGGTCTACTGGTTCCAAGCCTGCGTGATGATTGGGTAATTCTGGTATGTATGATTATGATGATTTCTAAAAAAAACTTTGCTGAAATGTCTGGTATTATTTAGAGAGACCACTGCAGGGAGCTACTTGTCTTTGGGTGCTTTGGAGTTTACAAGATCACAGCTGTGTGATTGCTAAGTATTGTTGGGTGGGATTGGAAAACTTCGTTTACCGTGCATCTTTTATATGTAGGTGAGCCATGTCAGCCATAAGGAAAGCGTTTATATCTTTTGGTGTCGTCAATCTTTATTCGATTTCTGGTGGTTGGTTACCAAGCAACGGGCGATTTATCTGAAGGGTGTCAGCCAATGCACGTCTCTTGCGGGTGGATTGTATCATTCAACAAGCAACAGTATACATATCGTTGGTATCATATCAAGCTTTATCACATCATTTGGTGCTTCCCGTTATCGGCAATTCGGTGCACATCCTGAAATGAAGGTCTCTTATCGATTGATCATGTCAGCAACAAGGAGGAAGTTGTATATCTTTGGTGTCAGCAAACTTTTGATCTCTGGTGGTTCGGGTTATTGGCCAATTGGTTTCAAGAGCATTCAGCAGCGCACTTATCTTACGGGTGTGTCACATCAGCAGCAGGCAACGATGGTTACATGCCTTTTGGTGCTATCAAGGTTTATCGATCGCTCAAAGAATTCGTCGTCAAGTTTCGCCCCCTCTTTTGGAGATTCACTAGTATGTATAGCTTTGGATACATATACAAGTGCCATTAATTAACAAGCTTCACAACGAAACAGCAGCAGCGCAAATATGGATGGAATGGAGATACAGTTCTGATTTGAAGGAAGGATGCTATTGAGAAGTACCACAAGGTAAGAGTGTTCATTATGGGGTGTGTCGCATGCAAGTGCACTAACGATGGAAGATATGTAATGACAGGGTCAAGAAGGCTTTTCGTTGGTTATATCACCGGAGCCTTTTACATTTCCTTTGTGTGCATCTGCAACAACAAGCAGCAACTTCTATATCTTTCGGTATCGTCAAGGTTTATCTCGTCCAATTGTGGTTCTGGTCGTCGACAATTCTTTGATGGATATTCAGCTACGCATGCATGTTATCGGTGGATCATATCAGCAACTAGCACAAGAAGCAGCAACAATGTGCAACAGAATCCATACCTTTAGTGTCAACAACATTCACTCGATTCCCTTTGGGTTTTCATCATTGGCCAATTACTTTCATCAAAAGCATCCTACAGCGTACATCTCTTATGGGTGTATCACATCAGCAGCAAGCTACAATGTGTGTGTGTCTTTTGGTGTTATCAACGTCTATCGAGCGCGCAAGGCAGCCGTCATCAAGCAACGCTCCTTCCTCTGGAATAACGACTATCAGTTTATTGCATGGGCATCTCTGCAGCAAGGAAACCGGCTTTGGGTGTGCGTAGCATCAAGCATTCTAGATTTCCATATGGCCTTGGCTAAGTGTTGTTACCTCTATCTCAAAGATACACTAGTTATATGCGCATTCATAGGTCGATCATTCATCAAGGCATATTTTTACATACTCTTTGGTGCCATGAAGGTCTATTTGTTCTCCCTGGAGTTTTCAATGCCAAGTCCTATTGCTTTGAAAGACGAAGATCAACATTTGGCTTTGATGGATTTCTCAGAAGCAAGCACGCGATCTCTATTGGATCAGTTTATGGCTGTGGTCGTCAAGGATACCGTTTCTATGGTTTTGCAAATCATCTATCGTACCTGCAAGGCGTCTCTATTGGTGGATCTTTTGGGCAATGTTTCTTATCGGTGCCGTGGCGTATATCATTTCTCAAGCACCTGTGTGAATACCTTGGAGGTTCTCTCAGCAAGTCATCGCGTATGCTATTTCATCAAGACCGGATTTATTTGTTGCAGTGCATGATGTGTCTCTGATGACGCCAACCCAAAAAGGTCGCTTGATGGCAGCAACTGTTGATATGGCGGACGTTTATTTGCTGGGGGTATCTTCCTCCCATTCTCAATTGTTGGCTCACTCAAGTCCAACTGCCACATGCGAACGATTATCCTGCTTCAACCCATCATGTCAATCATACGAATGCCTTGATCCGATAGCCTTTGACTGAGTGGCAAGTCCATGGCATGTTACGCCCCACTGCAGCTCCTACGTTTCTTGACACCACACGTTCTCTTGTGCATTCCTCTACAACGGCCAAGTGCAACAGCATTCATTATGGCAGTTGCTATTGGCAAGTCCTTCACTCCATTGTCTCAAACAGCGTTCTTTACTTGCAGCAACTTGTCTTACGGTCTTTTCACGTGAACAACAGATGGGCATTGCATGGAAGTAGCTTTATTTACGTGTAGCAACTGGCTCTAATACACACGATTTCCTGTCATATCAAATATTAAATACACCGCAATGCTGGCAATCTTCATCCGGTTGAGTTGCGATGGAAATGACCAAAAAGAGATTAACCAACATGGCTATGAGGTGGTGGAACACTTTCATTTTGGCTGGCTGCGGAGTGGTGGAACGCTTTCATTTTGGCTGGCTGTGGAGTGGTGGAACGCTGTCATATAAAATGGCTGAGAGGTGGTGGAACGCTTTCATTTTGGCTGGCTGTGGAGTGGTGGAACGCTGTCATATAAAATGGCTGAGAGGTGGTGGAACGCTTTCATTTTGGCTGGCTGTGGAGTGGTGGAACGCTGTCATTTTGGCTGGCTGCGGAGTGGTGGAACGCTTTCATTTTGGCTGGCTGAGTGATGGTGGAACGCTTTGGTTTTGGCTGGCTGAGAGGCGGTGGAACGCTTTCGTTTTGGCACTGGAACGCTGTCATTTTGCTTGAAAGCGTTCCACCACTCCACAGCCATTTAACATGAAAGAGTTCCACCATCACTCAGCCATTTTGCATGACAGCGTTCCACAGCCTCTCAGCCATTTTGCATGACAGCGTTCCACCACTCCGCAGCCATTTTATATGAAAGCGTTCCACCATCACTCAGCCATTTTATATGACAGCGTTCCACCACCTCTCAGCCATTCAAAATGAAAGTGTTCCACCACCTCTCAGCCATTTTATATGACAGCGCTCCACCACTCCACAGCCATTTTGTATGACAGCATTCCACTGCCAAAATGAAAGCGTTCCACCATCATTCAGCCATTTTGTATGAAAGCGTTCCACCACCTCTCAGGTCTCAGCCATTTTGCATGACAGCGTTCCGCCACTCCACAGCAATTCGATATGGTATTGGTGGCCGAGTAATCCAGACGATCAATGAAAGTACAAAAGTATGAAAGAAGGAAAAAAATTATAAGCAATGTAAATGTAAATGGGTAAAGCTGTCAGTGGCGATCATCATAAAGGTGTTGAAGATACTGCATGACGTTGTCTGTAATTCGTTGATTGCAGGTGGCGACGCTTTGGGCAGCCAAGTCTGCAATGGAAGTGAAGTCGAGTTTGGCTCCAAGTGCTGCTGGGGGAAGCGCTCCAGGCTGTTGAAGCTGGTGTTCGAGGCAGTGCACAAAGTCAGAAAGACTATAACGAATGCGCTAAAGCGTTCAGCACAATCCAGTGGCTGGCCATTGTAGGTTGCTGTGCTGATCACCACCAATTCCTGAGGAGCAGACGATGATGGAGGATTGTATTTGCCAGTCTCAAGCACGTTCCACTTGTCCATTTCACAAAAGGTAACCTTGTCAAAATCAAATCCACGTGCTTGTGATGCAAGTTGAGCTGCATAATCCTGGGCCGTGCCTGTTTGCGAGCCATAAAGGAATGTGATGGGTGGGAACTTTATATCAGCTGTACGAGATGGATCGATATCCACTTTAGGAATTGCTGCTGGACGCAATGTTGATGATGATGAATCATGTGCATTGGTTGTAGTTGTTGTTGTTGTTGTAGGCGTGGATGAAGTGGTAGTGTTAGATTGTGGCATATCAGTGCGTGGCAAAATGTTGACCAAAAAGTCCTTGGGTTTGATGGTTGCCATCTGAGGATCAAAATCAACCGGAGGTCCATCTAAAATGACGTTGCATGAATATAATGAATACTACAAGAAATGATGGCCATACATACCATAACGGAACTTGTATCGATGCAAAAGCATTGCCAAGACGACCTTGGCTTCCTGAAGAGCGAACGCCATACCAATGCAACTACGTGGACCAGTACTGAAGGGTAACCATGCGAAACGGGATCGTCTTTGTTCTTCCTCAGGCGAGAAACGGTCTGGATCAAAGCGTTCAGGATCAGGATACACCTCTGGTTGCGATGCATGGCGAAGACGTGAATAAGAGCCATTGTATCAGCCTTCATGAGATAGCCACCAGGAACGATACAATCCTTTTTGCAGTATTCGCCGAGCTGGCGTAGTGGAGGGTACTTGCGTAGAGTCTCCTTGAACACCTGATGCATATACTTGAGCTCGCTTATCTGAGCAACGGTGGGGATCTCGTCATGGGTGATGCCGGCATTCGCAATCTCTTGCAAGACCTTTGCTTCGACCTTGGGATTCTGGGATAGCTCATACAATGCCCATGCAAGTGTGTTGGCTGTTGTCTAAATACATATATAAAAGTTATAAACGATCTATATGCTAAGAATGGGGAGGGGTGGCAACTGTACCTTACATCATGGGCAGCGATAAGAAAAGCGACAACCTGACATCGAATGTTCTCGTCGGACAATCCGAGATCATGCTCATCACGTGCATTCAACATGAACCCCAATAAATCCTCGTCCTCATCACCAGCCTCAGGCTCATTCTTACGTTCCTTGATGACTTGGTCCACAATATCATTCATTAACTTTACGGATCGATCAAATTGACGATTACGCTCCAATGGCAAATGTTTGATGAATCCCAATTGACGTGTACGTTCCACAGCATGATTGAGACAATATCCCCATAGCCTCAATAAATAGATGCGAGGGTGCATCGCGTGAGTCAAGAAGACCAAATTCATAGCCAAATCCGCATCGACCAATGGTTTCAAAAGTCAATCGTGTGGTCCAATCCAAGACTTCCACTTTTTCTGATGGATCATATTGCTCAAGTGCTTTGATCGTTTTTTTGGCAATCACTCCCATCTCGTGTAGATAAGCCTAATATGTATGTATGCATGAGACATGCATGTTCCCTCTCTTCTCTCCCTCTTCCTTTTGCATCGATAGCACGCGGGCTGGATGCCGGCATAAGTACTTTGTGTGCAAGTTTCCAATCGTCATCATCCGTATCTGTGGTGAATAAACCTTGACCTCAAAAAGCCTTGATTTCTTTGAGATTCAATCCAATTTTCTTTGTGAAATACTCAGACTCCTTTGCAAACAACTCGGCTCCAGCTGGATGGTTGGCACCCACAACCTCGGTGCCCGTAAGACTCATGTTGACCACCGGTCCATATTTCTCAAAAACGCGCATCCATCCACGAGTACTATACAGGGTGGGGCGAGAAAATACATAAGCCTACTACTACCACCACTCATGCCAATTAGATCGTGCGTGTGTACTTATGCCTCTGGCAAGATCTCACGAATGGATCCTGTAAACGGGTATTTGACAGGACCGGGAATGGTTGTTTTGATGCTGCCTGATACCAACGTACACAACTTGCTGCTGACGCACTTGGTCGATACCATCCAAAATGTTGCCTGATCCATCACGTAAAAGAATATCAGCGAGCGGGATATTGCGGGCAATGGCAAGTTTATCATTAGCTAAATTACAGACAGTGTCGATGCTAGCTCCATTGCCAAATACAATGATTTTGCCGTCATTCCCGATATGTTGGCTTCCTTCGAAAACCACAATCAAGGATGTTATGGTATCTTTCGATATGTGTGGGGCAAAAGAAAGATAAGGTTAAACAAATGGGTGGTGGTGATACGGAGGTTGTGGAGAAAAAGCGGGACCAGAAGCCATTATCGTAACATGGTTTATATATTAGTTGGGATTATCCGTGACACGTGTGAAGAAGCAAGACAAAGACAGCTGATGGTTCATGTCAATAAGCATCATCCTAAAGTGCATGTCTATAACAATGAAGCATGGATGCAGCATCCCCAAAAAATGTGTGTCTCTGAATAGGGTTCTTTAACATCGCCTCATACACCTTTTAATGAATAAATAATCAAGAATGGTACAATATTTTCAATGAAGGACGCATAGTCAGGGCTGTCGGGCATGATCGAGTTGCGGAATGCTTCAGTTGTTTCAGGCGATGGACCACTCAATTGCACTGCAAAGATAGCGAACGTGGCACGACTGGGTGTTGATGTCAAATCGGCATAATAAACAAGTTCATTGCGAATCGCACAGGGACCATGGGTAGATGCGGCAAGTGATCGTGGTGATACGCCTTGTAGACTTGCTCCATCCACTTCAAATACAGAATCCAATACCCATCCAAAATTGACAGCAATCGCTTCAACCACACGTGCATCGTTCTCTGGCATCACTTGCAAATGGTCACCAGCAACATGTAATTGTTCATCGTCATACAATGGCTTGAGTTTTGAAATATTGAGCTCGGCGGGTGCTACGGTTGGATGCTGGTTGTTGAAGCTCGCTGTTGTGCAAGATGTGTGCATTGTATTCACCGTTACGATTGGCTGCACCCGACGCCCACTTTTCTTCATCCATAGGACTGACATAGCTGATCTTGACTTGGAGCTTTTCCATACCGGTATTGGCAGATGGCACCACAGATTGACCTTCGGAGAGTGGGATACCAAATCGAGTCAATGTATGTATCCAGAAATGAGCAGACCTTGTGAAATATATAAAGTGAGTTGTTATTTCACAGACACGCCATTTGTATACACACATACACTTACCATTCATTGAACTCGGCATCAATATCCTTATCTTCATTGCCCTCACCACATGAAAAGAATCGTTCAGCATCCAATTGATCAAGTCCTTCATTCATTTTGCGAGGGAAAGCCTGGTAAGTACGCCAATTCTTGTTGCCCACACCAAATACAGCATATTGAAGACCCTTTAACAAATATTCATTTCCATCTTGCATGGTTTTCTCGGTACCGATTTTTTGATGACTTGGTCTTGCCTTTATCATCCGCCTTCAGTGCTTCAACTATGTAATATGCCTGTAATTCGTTGGAGAAATCGGGCGTGTTCATTCCGATAAGGGTGGCCTTGGCCAATGATTGCAAGAAGCGGGACGCAAGCTTGCCTGTTGACTGTGCCGACGAACCATATCCTTGGTTGTGTGGTATGTCACGTAGCGTGAAAATGGTTACAGGTGCCCTGCAGTAGACTGCACTGCTTAATCCAACTTTTGCACATGCACCTCGGGATGTAGCTTCATCAATAGGGCTGTGAGTTTGTGCTTCATCAAACTAAGATGATGAGCGCTTACCTTATCAGAAGAGCCAATATCACAATGGCAACAATGGCAATGCAAGTTGAATAACAATAAAACGCTAAAGATATTCACATAAATGAGTGCGTGGTTCGCTCACAAATAAGACAGTCCTCCATAGTACTCACCAAGGAATCGGAAGGTGTCAACAATCAAAGAATAATATGATGGGAAGAAAAAGATGTGTGGGAGAAAAGCGGTCGGTGACAACCTCCATCTTTTTTTATATATGCAAGGTGGGCGTGGGTATTTCTGTGACCACAACGAGTGATGGCTTGTATGTTGAGAATGGTGATGAGCTGGTAGGTTTATTTGGTGTGATTGATTGTTCATGCATAAATCAGGATCTGTGATAGACAGGGTGGGAATTTCCATCATCCAACAATGGCATCACTAAATCACTTGCTGTTTTCAAGATCCAAGAAATAAGGCGTTTTCCAAATATATCTCTGTAGGTGTTCGTTAAAGTGGATGCCGTTGGGATCTTCATAGTCAATAAGAAGAGTGCAGTGTGAATGTTTCCGGCCATCATATGTCCCACATGCGGGTGATATAAACGGCTATGTCTGGTTTCCATGACGACCGCACTACAGGCATTTGGATCATAATGCACTATGTGATCCACGTTCTGTGATGTCACGGGATATATCTATAGGCAAGAAATATGAGTGTATTTAGGTACGAGCATACAAAGAACATTTGGCATTGATTCATTGTAAAAGAACATGTATAATATGTATATAGCTGTTAAGGGAATCATATCAAAAGGGTTATCTTTATTGCTCGGTAGCAGTACTCGATCCAGCTTTTATCGATGCACGGACGACAAGGACACTAGATGTCAGGAAGGCAAAGCGTTGAGTAGGGAATCCAAGAGCTTGTGCTGATTCATGTCCCACAATAACGAGATCCTGCCTAGTTAGGTTTTGGGTTGCATAGTGTGCCGTAAAAGTAGTAGCTGTGAGACGTTCATCTTCAACGGCTGCATATTCAACGAGAGCAGAAGCATCTGGTTCACCGGCCACAAAGAGGGTATTCAAGAACGTGGCATCGTCAGTATAGGGTGTAGCCGTTGCAAGGGTATTCTTGATTGATTGCATGGTTGCGTAACGTTGGATACCAGTTGACGTATTGGTTTCCGTGGTGACATGCAAAATGTGTGTGCGTGAAGATTTGAGACGTAGCGCAAACAGCAAAGCAGCACGATCATCTGCACCACCTGCAATAGGGACAATGATATTCATATTGCCAAATGGATCATCTGCGAGTTGCTTTGTATCTTTTGATGATTGTTGCTTTGATGGCGAAGTTGGTAATGATGCTGCGAGACCACGGTCGATTAATAATCCCACTGATATGCGATCGATGCTTAGTGCTTCCTTGACAAAGTCTTGATCTGGATCATGAGCAAGCTGGTCATCACTGCTGTTGTTGTCGTACAAGTTGTCGTTGCTATTGTAAACAAGGTTTGAAGGACAAGGCAAGAGGATGATGTCGGCATCACATGATTCGCTGTAATCACTCATCACTTTGAGAAATTCATGCCGTCCCAGAAATTCAAGCCGTGTGTGAAGTTCATTGACACCAATAAGTGAAGCAAACGTGCGGATCACATTCAACACGGGATCAAAACGTAAAGTCTCGCGCTCATCTCGAATCTTCATGATATCAGTGGCACGATCCGTAAGCTCTCGTAAACGCAGGGAATGGAGTTCCAGTTGTTCTTGACCTTCTTGACGATAACGTCGAATAACTGACATCATGCTTGGTACACTCTCCAAATCATTGAGCATCGTCACCAACTTGTACCTTGGAGCAATCACTGAACTCACTGCACCGATTGTGCTGACCTTGCAACTTGGACTGCCACCAGCAGCTTCACGTCTTAATTCGGCTCGTTGCTTTTGGTACCATTCAGGATACAGCCACATAACGAAGGGGGTCGTCATGAAGGTTGTCACTAACGCCATCACCACCATGATCACAAACACTGGTGAATGTTCCCAGAAACAAAGATAAGCAATAAGGTTCATCAGTTCCCAAAACAAGCAAATCAAAACTTTAACTCTAACCTTGATCGTTGAGCACGCCAGCATTATGTCCAATGTTCAATACAATGAGCTCCACAAGGCTAAAAAATAGTGATCCATGATTAGAGTTTTCATTATCCTTCGAATTTAAATCCAGGGAACAATGAACTCACCCTTTGCAATTCATGAGAAAACCAACAGCGAATGATTCTCGGATAGTCATGCCTCCCAGTTTGGCAGCCACTGTACAACCAACAATTTTGCCAAAGCAAGCGAGAACGATCACTAGAATGACGTATCCCCAGACTTCTCCAGTATTAAGAAGACCAATTTGCGTTTGCAATCCGGACAATGTAAAGTACTATAGCCACATGAACGTGATGTTTGTCAATAAAAAAGCGACAGTGATTAGACCCTGCATATGCATCATAGACGCGTGAATGGTGATGATGGGACATTACCAATGGTAAAAAGATGATATTGACGATATCCTCAATCTTTTCTGCAATCTTGGTCGCCAGATCGCCATCGTGTGGAATAATCACACCAGCCAAAAAGCCTCCAAAAATGGCATGAACACCAATGATATCAGTGACAAAAGCAGACGCAAGTACCATGACGAGTGTCACAGTCATCAGCAATGGGGTCGGCCCATTTTGGATGGATCCGGTGGCAAAACAAAGCCGTCGATACAATGGACGCACAAGAAAGATAAGAAAAAGTGCAAAGGCAAGAGTCGTTAGGAGCACCCAAAGGACTTCCAATCCATTGCCTGCATTGAGAAGAGCCACCACAAGCGCCAGCAATACCCTAATAGTATTTCTTGTGAGAAGAGCATGATCACAAATGGGCTGAGAGGATGGTATCACATAGATCTTCTTCTTACCATGCAGTAACATCATTCAGTAACCCGCTTGCCATGGTCAACGCTCCCACTTGAGTCTTGAGTAATTTGAGTTCTGCCAAGATTCTAGCAAGTACTGGAAATGCCTATTGTAGAACATCATTGTTGATAAATGTAAGGAGATGTATTCCGCTTGTACAACACTCACTGTGATTGCCAACGCTACACCTTGAAAGAGCATAAAACTCGAAAAAGGGACATCGGGATCATTCTGTAACTTGTAAAGTCCCACACTGGCTGCAATACCAAGACCAAAGGGCAACGCCATACCGGCTACAGCGATGAAAATGCTTCCACGCCAATCACGACGTATCACTCGCACATCCACTTCAAGGCCGACTTCGAATAGGAAAAAGATCAAACCAAGGGTGGCTACCAAGTTGAGAAAAGGCAAAGATGGGGCTGGAAAGATGCTATCCATGTAGTTGGGAATGCGACCAAGTACTGAAGGACCCAGAATGATACCAGCAATCACTACGTAGCATATGTGTATGTGTGAGAGAGATGATAATATTGCCGGTTGTTTCACCTTTGTTACCTTCCGCAATAACTCGTGGTTGTCGCAACCAGCCAAGAGGCACAGCCAACACACGACTAAAGATCAGGATAATGCTTGCCTTGAATAATAACAGCAATCAGATGGTGTGGCATTTGATGATATCTTTGAAAGTTATATACCTGGATAATAAACAATACAACTGGGTCTTGAGGATTGTAAGCAGAAGGATCCTTCCCACCAAAGACACCAGCCTGATTTGGAGCTGCCATGATGTATTGGGTAGGTGTGAATGTAAGACAGCGGAATGAAATAGCAGAATGAAAAGAGGAAAACGGGAAAAAGAAGGACGAACCACACGACTTTTATAGCAATTCCCGGATAACCGGTACAGAAAATACGCGTTGCCATTGGCTGAGGGGAATGTCAATTGTTGTCAAAGCAAGAAGTGGTTGTTGTATGTGCATCGAAAAATACTAAATTTGTAAATATCTACTACGGTGGCGTGATGGGATGGGGGATGTTCTAATGGTTGCAGCTTATAGCTTGGCTTGGATATGTTGACCTTCCTCTTCCAATTCACTCAGGTATCTCTCAGCATCTAAGGCGGCCATACAACCAGATCCTGCACTTGTAACGGCTTGGCGATAACGTTTGTCTTGTACGTCACCAGCTGCAAACAAACCCGGCACATTGGTAAGGGTCGAACCAGGAACAGTCAAAATGTAACCTTGTTCATCGAGATCCACTTGTCCCTTTACAAGAGAAGTTGCAGGCTCGTGACCGATAGCATAGAACAAGCCATTGGCATCGATTTTGCCTTGTTCACCGGTTTGTGTATCCTTGGTTGCCACGCCCGTCAATAAATTACCATCACCCAATGCTTCGGTGGCGACCTTGTTGAAGTGCACTGTGACCTTGGGGTGTTTCAAGAGACGAGAAGCCATCACTTTGCTGGCACGAAGACGATCACGACGCACCAAGACATGGACATGAGAGCCATCTGTGCGTATTATTATTAATCATCCGATCCATCCTCTTGTTTGCTTATCCACACTTACACTTTGTCAAATACATGGCTTCTTCAGCAGCAGAATCGCCACCACCAACGACCACGAGGGGCTTGTTACGGAAAATGGGTACAGCACCATCACAGACAGCACATGCTGAAATACCATGTTGCCAGTACTTGTCTTCGCCGGGTAAATTCATACGTTTGGCCGAGGCACCCGTAGCAATGATGACAGCATCACTCGTATCCGTAGGCTCCTTTTCACCCTCATAACCTTCACGCCACAACTGGAAAGGTCTTTGCTTAGTGTCGAGCTTGCTGATCGTTTCAGTTTCAATAGCTGTGCCGAATCGTTCCGATTGTGCCCGCATCTTATCCATGAGGGGACCACCCAAGACACCTTCAGGGAAACCAGGGAAATTCTCGACATCGGTCGTGGTTGTAAGCTGACCACCAGGAGCAAAGCCATTGGCCATCATGCCTTCAAAGAGTGTAGGGTTCAAGTTGGCTCGTGCGAGATAAATAGCAGCTGTATGGCCTATATAGAAAATAAAACAACGTCAATGGACACACCCCATGTATAAAATGAAGCACGATCTTACCAGCAGGACCGGAGCCAATGACAATGACTTTGTGATGCTTTGGAGCCATAGCGAAGCGAGTAGTAGAAAAGTGTGCAACCTGGCGTGAAAGGGTGGGTCGCAAAGCGGCAGCACGGGCGATATTTGTAAATAGCATATGAAGGATTGGTGAAAGCGGATGACAGCAAGGTATAATTGCACTCGCCGCTTCCTATCCTACTTTCGGACAACCCCGCATGACCTTGTTTTATTATTAATGCGATCACATCACTCACTTTATTTGCACTACTTTTATTCATATCCAACCAATACATTAGACAATGAAATGAAATGTAGTAAAGGTCATGTATTGTATTGTACTTTTCTTTTTTCACGTGTACTCTTTGTTTGCTCTGATATGATGTTGTTGCTTGGGTGGATGAGGAGGAGAAGACGTCTTTACAAATATTTCCATATATAAGGCTGTTACTCGATGCATATGTATTCTGCCATCTTGAGGCAAAAAAGTGTTACTATGGAAATGCATCGTGATGGTGCATATCGATAGCAACTTCTTGTTATGGACTAAACTGGAATCAAATGTAATTTACATTACTATCCACTGTAACACGAATGTGATCCTTGGCTACGAAAACAGGGCTTATTATGCGAATTTCATAAAGGTCGTGGGAGGGGAGTTGATCCATTTCCATCGACTGGATACACGAGCTATGCGAATGAGACGGTTTCTATTGGTCGAAGCATGTGGAAACAAAGCGAAAGTTGTTGATCTACCCTATCACATATTATTCGCATGATTGGCATAGTGTGGCCAAACACAAGAACATAGACGCAGAATTGTCTTTCAAGAGAAAAAAAGAAGCATTGTTTTTGGGGCTATGAACATCATGCATGTGGGTACTATTTGAAAAACGTAGAAAAGGAAAAAGGAGAACTTGTCTAATCATCATCCCAATGGCCTTGTTGCTTTGGGGGTTTGGGTCCACCTGCAGGTTTAGACATGATAATCTATAAAAGAGAGCCATTAGACATCCATTGACTTTTGAGTGTTAATAAAACCTTACCTGATCTACTCGCAGCACAGTAATAGCGGTATCAGCAGCGAGCTTGAGCGCATTGTACTTTGCAGGGAACGAGTCGTAAATACCGGCCTTGACAGCGTCAGCAGTACCATCACTGTTCTCTTCAACGTCAACACCAGTATGTCCAACATCACCTTCTTGATAGTGAGCAGCGTATAAACGAGAGAGGACGGCAGTGGCATCCATGCCTGCATTTTCACACAAGGTGCGGGGAACAACTTCAAGTGCTTCGGCAAACTTTTTGATAGCATGTTGGTTCAAACCAGGAGTCTTGCTAGCAACAGCCTGCAAACGCTTGTTGAGCTGCATTTCCACAGCACCAGCACCAGCAAGCAATCGATTGTCCTTGGTGGCAGCCTTGATCACGTTGACACCATCATCAATAGCACGTTCTATGTCGTCCATATGGTTTTGTGTGGCACCACGAATGACAACTGTGGTGGTACGGGATTTGTCCTTTTCCTCTTGACGGAACACAGTAACACGATCACTGCCAATTTCCACAGTTTCCACGACATCACAGTAACCCATTTCTTCGGCCATGGGAGCGCCAAGACGAGCAAGAGCAGTAGCACCCACCACACGGCACAAACGGCGAATATCAAATTTGGACAAGACCTTGACAGCCATGATACCAAAGCGGTTCAAGTAGTGGAGAGCCAATTCACCAATGCCAGCACCAGTAACGACCACCTTGACACCAGCATCTGCAAGCTCTTGGAAGATCTTCTCCATATGTCGCTCCTCATCCTTGCTAAAGTTGAGCATTTCTTGAGCATTGTGGATCAACACGGTACCCTTGGTCTCAGTCTGTGCGATATCCAAAGGACATGTGAAGACGGCAACCTTGGCCTTTTGAGCACCTTGGATGGTACCTGTTTTTTACGTGTAAGTTTCTTCCCCCATATCCATGTTCGATCCCCCTCATACAATGTCAAGATCTTACCTTCAGGTTCACGACCAAAGACCATACCACGCACCACCTTGGAATCATAGATACTGGAACCCATCACCTTGACAACACGGATACTGTCGACATTAAAGTTGCGAGGTTCCTTGGGCATCACATTCAATGCAGCTTCAACCACCAAATCGGTGAGCAAATCTTCATTGCCGAATTGCTTAGAGCCAATGGAAGCCTTGACGGTCTTTTTCAATTCATCGCTAGAAGCCATATCTTCAACCTTGCCAGCCTCCAATTCTAATAACAGAAAAAGAAGCGTCAATCATACATGCATGCACATCACCCATATTGATCATCCACTTACCAGCAAGGATTTCAAGAGCACGTTCGCGTGCCAACTCATAGCCCTGGATCACTTCAGAAGGATGCAAACCGAGACGCAAGAGGTGTTCAGCCTTCTTGAGCAATTCACCAGCCAACACGATAACAAGGTTGGTGTTATCACCCAATTCTGACTCCTGTTGTTGAGAAGCCATAACGAGCAACTTGGCAGCAGGATGTACCACGTCGATTTCACGGATGATGGTAGCAGCATCGTTGGTGACAAAGAGCTTCTCGAGATGGTTGACAATCATCTTGTTGCGACCTGAAGGTGGTGGGCGTTGTCATGTTGGTTACCACTTTTATACTGCAGATCGACTAAAAGATAGTTACCATTGGGACCCATCGAGGTGCGAACGACTTCGGCGAGTTCAGCGGTTGCTTCAATGTTGCGCAACACGGCTTCATCGACGCCTTGTTGAAACTGTCAAACGATCAAGGTCGGTCATCTGTTTAGCACACGAAACTGTCATTGACGAGTATTCATAGTAGCAATATACCTTGTATCCCTCCTTGAAGAGTTGAGGAAGAGTGCCTTTGGGTATGCGGAGGGCCATCGTGATCGTCCCAAAATCAGTAAAAGAGCAGCAGGAAGTTAACCAGCAGCAGCACACACGCGTTCGAGGTTTTTTTGTTGGCTATCCCCCTTCCTCCCCCCGCCCCGCCACTCCGATTGACAGCTCCCTCGTGTACTTAGTAGCATGTAGCACATTATCATCGTCCCCTTCTTTAGCTCTTATTTACTACTACTACTCCACATGAGGTTGCTTATCAATCTATCTTCATAAATGTTTCATCACATGCTCTATACACCGTAAAAGGGACATACCTATGTCACGTGATTTAATCATCACTTCTTCAACGACCCAACTTGTCCACTTTATCAGTTCAATTTATCATGGCAACAATTCTCACGCCCACTCACTTATAAAGAAGGCTGCTATCACCAACACCATCATCTACCCTTTCTTTCTGCTGCTTGTATGCATATCATCAATCATCAATGGCCTCTGGTAAGTCTCAAGGATATTCTTTATGTGATCCCCAAAATGAGGGTACTCATGGTGCATTCATCTCATTTTCTTTTCACAAGTGTAGCTCACCACCAAAGGAGGCCCCGAATACCCACCAGAATTGGGTTGCCTTTATCTGCTTCCTTCTCCATCCCAAACCCACATTTGGCTGCTATGTTCCTTGATGGTCCCTTCGTGGTAGATACAATGCGGAACGTTTGATATTTCATTTCCCCTGTTAGATAGTACATAACAACCTTCCTGTCATTGTTTGTATCCCTCTCTGATTATATCCTTGCATTGACCCCTAATTAGTTATCTCTTGTCGTATTCCTCTCTCTCTTTGTGTCCCATCACATTCTGCCCTTGCACTGCAGTCTCGACCAGTAGACATCCTTTATACTTCTCATTTTCATCCTGATTCCTGTTGGAAAGCACCTGGCACGTTCCACGTTCCTGCTTCCTTCTCCATCCCAAACCCATCCTCACAGTATACAGGATTATTATACTTGGAGCTTTTTACGTCACGAAATGCTGTCCTATTACGCCGTCATTGTTCCCCTTTACATGCATAAAAATGAAATCGGGGACCATGCATTCTTATTTTGGACTTCTTCTTCCCCACATTCTACCTTTGTTTCAACGCATCCTTTCTCACTACTCCCCCTTGCAATCTTCACTACATATCGACCCTCATTTCGTTTATTTCTCTACAATGACTGGCGAACCTAGCTCGTCAAACAAGGCATCGGGTAGCACTCGCGACCCAAAAAAAAGGTACATATACACCTTCTAGCTATTGTACTTTTTCTACTAATCATGTAACAGCCAAGAAATAACACTCATTTCGATCCAACATTGGCGAGAAACATATACCGCGCGCATCAGATGACGCCATACAAGCCCACACACCAGAACATAGCAGACGCATTGAATACCGCTCGTGAGCGGGCACAAATCGTCATGTCTTTTTGAGACTGAAGAAAAACAAGGATCGGCCGCAATCAAGGCGAGGTTATTGAAGGAAATGAAAAAGGTATATCAACATCATTAAACACTATGATCAATATCTTACATTATGATTGCATGTTATACAGCCCAAAAGGCCTACTCAGCATCTTCGAGACTGCCTCGTAGCACGATTCATCACATATGAACCGTCATTTGAGCAAGTCGCAAAGCAGCTTGATCCATAAAGAACCCTACGATGTGTTCAAACAAAGGCACACCTTTATGTCAATGAGAATGGTGACCCCATGGTTGTGGAGGCAAGAAGAATGGCACAAGACAAAGATGATCAGTATCGGGAGACACTACGTGACCTGGGCGTGGATGTGGAGCGTCTGGAGTGGAACTTTACAGCAACTCTCAAAGGAAACACGTACCGAGCATTGCCTTTAGCCCTTGCATGGTTAGGCGTACCACAGGATCTTGGACGTTACATGAAGTAAGCAACAATGAGCGTACAAAGTGGCAAAGCAATGAAGTGTCAAAAGTACATGAGATGGTAGGCATGATAATCATATCATATTGAAAGGTATCTTTTTATTTAACCCCACCAAAAGGAACGAATCGGTGCAGCCGACTATGGCACAGTACTATGGATGTTACACTCAAAAGACCTTGCCATCTTCCTGGACTCGACAGGGTGTCCTTCCAGCAAGGTTAAGAACACCAAAATGGAGCTACATATTGACGGTGTTTGAGGATGATGGAATGGATTACACGTGGAAATACCTATTATGGCTCCTTGGGTATTTTGACGGGGATGGACATGTCAAATGGAAAGTGACCCCTGCCGTTTGGCCTATTGCTACACAGTTATAATAAAGCATCACTGCAAACTAGGCATTCAGCATCGTGTTCTTTAGTTGGAGATGAGCTACGTGCCGTCTGACGAAGATATGGTCCCACCTTCCCCCGCGGATGACAACTTTGTCTGCCAGCCTCCTCAAAGAAGACGCTCTAGTTTGCCGGTAGAAGATGAAACACCCACCATCACAAGCCTACCGCATGAGGACAACACCAACATACAGCTTCAGCAACAAACACAGGTACTTAGTTGAATAAACACGTATTGTGATTCCTTTTTTTATAAAACAAAGACTACCGTATTGATTGTTGGGGCATACAATGAGACATGTCTAGGGGGACACTATTGTGAATAACTCGCTCAGAATACGTCAACAAGTTTATTAGTATTAAATGATACAATTTGAAATCAAATGAGGTGATCGAAAATTAAAATAAGGATGTTGTCTACAGAGGGGGATAAGAGGTACACTAACTCGCTCTAGCGCTTTGCCTTGCGTTTCCAATAGCAGAGAATGGTGAACACGACCACGTTAAAACCAGCAATTCCAGCGATAATACCGAGATCACGCCATTTGTTATCAGCCGACCAGTCAAAGTTCGTCTCGTAGTATACCTTGCCGGATTGATAATTACAATAAGCGCAAATATCAGTAGCGTTTGGATCGACCACATAACCCATGCCCCCACTCTCAAAAAAGTTGGCCATGTACTCGCCACACGTTTGCCCAGCAGGAGGTGTGAACCTTGCTACATCATTCTCATTGCATTGCACGGGAAGCGTTTCCAGTTCATTGACCACCAGACCTTCGACAAAGTAATGGTAGGGATCTGCAAGATAGACATCCAATCAATATCCGTGTTCTCGAATCAACAAAGGCAGCATGTGATGATGATGATACATACCAACCCAATACATCCATGAACTCCAGAACTTGGGCATCATTTTTGCAGGTTGCATAATACCAGCGAAGAGCAATAGCAGTGAGAGCATAAGTGGATTGAGAACAGCGGCTACCATGGGCTTTTCGGAAATGCCAGCAAGCGAGAATCCAAACGTAACCGACCAAAAGACAAAGATGACCTGCATGAGGTAGAAATAACCACACGTTTCAGGGCTGTTTACAAAACCTGCCGTCCAGTAGGAGCCTATCATATAAAAGGCGCTGAGAAAGAACATGTAAGGAATCTCCACTGCGATGACAGAAATGGCAAAAGGGATCCAGCCATAAAATCTGGAGGCGTATTCACGGCGAAAGTATCGCCGTTCATTCATGAATTTCGGTTGAGCTAGGCAAACCTTGTCAAACAAGCATAAAGCATATAAGCATTAAAGGTAAGTATCATGCAAAGTTCAAAAGAGAAAGTTATACTGACCAAAGTGTACGACATCAAAAAGCTGTTGAACAAGGCAAAGGCCCTGTTTTGCATGTCGATAGCAGTGAGCGACATTTTCCAGTACATGAAACCAATGATCAATGCGAGTGCCATAATCGCCATGAAACGACCGAGGTTGTAATCAGGGGAGCGCCAATAACAAAGAGCCATCCGCTTGTGTACGAGATAAAGCTGTCTCCAGAATGAGGTAGAGTATGCCTGTGCCTTACGTGTAGGATGCTGATCAGCTGTGTTGTGGATTTGTTCAAGCTCTTCTTCAAGTGCCTTTGCTTCATCCGAATGCACCCAAATCTCAGCCCAATCGCGTTTAGCCTTGCCAGCCGTACCAGCACCAACCACCTCAAGGATATATTCGGCAGGATTGGCTTCGGGTGCACACTTGGGACCACCATGTGATTCGAAATAATTGATCATTGTTCTTGCGTCAGGTCCAATCTCACCATAGTAGGCTGTACGGCCACCACGCACCAAAAGCAACAAATGGTCGAAATGCTCAAATAAAATGGCAGAGGGTTGATGGATTGTGCATAGTACAGGCCATCCAGCATCAGCCAGCTTGCGGATAAATCGGACAATGTTGTATGAGCTTTGAGCATCCAATCCAGAAGTAGGTTCATCCAAAAAGATCAACTTTGGTTTGGCCACCAATTCGACACCAATAGTAAGGCGTTTACGTTCTTCAACCGAGATACCAGCACCCTTTTCAACTTCACCAATTTGAGCGTCAGCAATATCATCCATCTCCAATAGCTGAATAATTTGTTCCACATATTCATCCTTTTCTTCCTTGGGTATGCTGGGATCTTGACGAAGGTAAGCCGAGAATCGAAGGGATTCACGCACAGTGACAGCAGGTTGATGGATATCCATTTGCTCACAATAACCGGTGATACGTTCAAAGTCGCTCAAAAGGGCTTCACCATTCAAGTACATTCGTCCTTCCACTTGGCCAATGGTCTTACGACGAGATAATACATCCAATAAGGTTGTCTTGCCAGCACCAGAAGATCCCATCAATGCAGTCAAATGACCAGGCTTGACAATACCAGAAATGTCATTGAGCAAGTGAAGTGGACCACCCTTGAAAGGCACGGTATAGTTCACGTGATGCCATGAGAATGTTGTACCAGTAGACACCTTTTCCATGTTGGAAGTGACCTCTTGTTGACGTCGACGACGTTCATCTTCTTCCTCGTTGGTGCGTGGCTTGGGTGCCTTGCCAGGTAGGTAGAGTTTAGTAAGAGCACCTCCTTTGTCTGTGCTAAGGTATTCCATGCCAAGTGCATTGATCGCCGTAAAGAGAATAAAGAATCCAACCACTGCAATGAAATTAGGTGCCCATAGATGACTTGGCTCGAAACTGAGATGGTCGCGCAAATAATCGTCACCAAGCACATAATCTTGTCCTGGTCGTCCACCTTGCATTGTACAAACCTATTTGGAATATATATGTCAAATTTGAATCCTTGATGGATCAATGGATTATTGACTTACTTTATGAGCCCAATCATCGTAACCAGGGCCTTGTGGAATTGCATTTCCCACACCATCACATGAATACATTTGACCTTGCATTTCATTGATCAGCAAAGCCTTGTAAGCATATGCAAGAGGATCGATCCAATAAAGCCTAAAGGATAATAGCTCATAAGCATCCACATCATGATAAAAAAAGAACAATAAGGATCTTACCAGAATAGCCACGGGTGCATGGATGCATATGGGATGATATAGCCGCAATGCGAAAGCACGATAGTATACATGATGTTCGACAATTGACTCGCCAGGAAAAAATTATTGGTAAGGACACCAAACGATCGGAAGACGCCATTCATCATGAGATTGGTGAACACCATAACGATAAAGAACGTGAAAAAGCGACCAGCATCCAACGTGAGACCCATCATGAAATACGCAAAGATTTCAAGTAAGAAGACTAAATGAAATGATTAGACCGTTGTCTACATGGATTTATGCATCATTATGCCGTACCTTGTACAATGGCGAACGGGATATCCATAATAACTTGCGCGAGGTAAAATGCAGCAGGTCGATACATTGCAAAATGCTTGTGCTTCTCCAAAACACTCCTTCCCTCTACGAAGTTAATGAGCTCCGTTTGACAGACCTAAATGGACGATAACGGTCGTTAATACTGATAAAAGATGTATTTTAGGATGGACTTACCATTGTATTGAAGACCAAGAGCTGAAACAAGCCACCACCTCTACTGAACGCGCCCATGCCAGTCATTGGCAATTGATAGAAGCAAGATCCAGTGATAAGACTGAGGACACCAATGGTACCGAATCTTGAAATAAGAGCATCGATATCTTTGAGGGATAAATGATATTGTCGAATCGTAAGGGCCTTGACTTGTTGATAGAAGGATGCTGTATAAACTCCGCTTTTGCGTGCACGTTTTTGGTGTTCTTCACGTACAGCTTCAGCAAAGGTTTCTGCTGGTTTCTCGTTATTGATCTTAGTCTCATACTCCTCAAGCTCCGCCATCATGCGTTTGTACATGCTGGATTCATAGTATCGATCTTGGAATTGAGACGCATGCTGTGGCACCGAATCTTCATATCCAGGTCGCACTTCACGTTCCAATGGATTACACAAGCCTGTCAAGAAATCAGGTGTCGATTTGCGTGGTGGACAATAAAAGCCGAGATCTTCAAAATAAGGTCGAGCCTGATCAACAGGGCCAAAATAGATGCAGTAACCTTCATCAAGCAAGAGAACCTTGTCGAAAACATTGTAGATGCTGTTGGATGCCTGGTATAGTGTTGCAATGGTTGTCTTGTTGAAAACATCGGTCATGATACGCAACGAACGAACATAATCAAGGGCAGAAGCAGCGTCAAGACCACGAGTGGAGCAATCCTATTAACGAAAAAAAAAACGGGTTAGAACCGACAATCGTTAAGAGAAGGCCAGAAATGAGTACTCGCCCAGCAATTCACACATGAACTGGTCGTCATGACCTCTGCAATGGAAAGACGCTTGCGTTCGCCACCAGAGAGACCACGGACGAACGCATTGCCAACAAGGGTGTTCATTTGCTTGGTGAGACCGAGCATGTTGCCAAGCAAGTAGAGGATCTTGTCGACGAAATCACGTTTGCTTTCATTGGGGAGACGACTGCCGGGAGTCTTTGTTCGTAATGCGAGTTGGAGAGTTTGTTTTGTGGTCAGAGTGGGATAATGCTGATCTTCCTCTTCATTATAGACAACTTGACCCCGATATCTCTTTGCAAAGGTGAGTGCATCAATGCCACCATAGCTGACTTCGCCATCAATGCGTGTGTAAGAACCACGGATATTACTGAGCACCTTTAGTAAACTAGTGCATCCCGAACCAGGACGTCCAAGCACCAAGAGCATTTCACCATCCTTACAGAAACCAGTGAGGCCATGAAGAATGGTCTTTTGACTTCCACCAACACCGATACCGAAATACTTCCAAGGTTGTACAACACGAGCAAGCACACTTTGAAGGGTGGGAATCGTATGCGCATCAGCTCCAAGACCCTATGATTTTAATAGTAGCCACGTGTGAATCTAATTGTTTCAAATAAAAAGGTGGATCAAAAAACTAACCTGGACCATGAGGTTTTTCCATATGAGACCAAGGTGCTTGGGTTTGGTGCCTGCTTCTTCAGCATCATTCGACATTCCATGTAAATATTCATCGAGGTCGAATTCTTCCACATGGCCTTTCTCCATATCTCCTTCATGCGTTGCTACACGGCTGATCCGTGATAATTCACGCCTCACATCATTGTATTCCACAATGGCATCTGTGAATCATAAAGGGAAAAGCTTTTATCAGAATGCAAAATTTTATATGGGAGGATCGATTTTATTTTACCTTCAACGGAGACCACATTGGCATCCGTCTCACCATAAGAATCATCACGGCGTTGTTCTAAGACGTCAACGCCAATGGTATCGGATGATCCAGCAATTGATTTAGTATCATGGTGGTGTGGTTGTACGTGGTGTGCCATGGGGTAGAAAGCACAATCAAAAAGGGAAACGACGTCTCGAGAAACAAGAGAATGATGAGCGGAACACGTTTTTATAGAGGCGGTTTCGACGACCGAAGGATGATTCGAAAAAGGTAAAGCGGCGGAGGGATTTGCCGGAACAGAAAAAGATACCAACTACGTTGAATATGGCAACAGATGGCCCAACAACAAACCTTGTCGAATCGGTCGGCGAACCACTTTTCCATCCAATCTCGTTGTACAAATGGCTGCTGCGGCAAAATGATAGATGCTACCATGGATGTAGACTTCTTTTAAAAAAAGTGGGATTATGTTCCCTTCACACTTTCAACCAGCGGGACTTGGCGGGAAGAAAAAACATCTCTTTGAATCCAACACAACCTACCAATCAAGCATTGAAATCAATACCTGGATCAGAAAACTTTTTTTTCATGGCTATGGGACACAACCATCGGATACTGTACCCCGCTTTTTTTTGTTGCTCACCACGTGCATAACAACAATATTGTATCACATCCCGAAAGCCAAGAGTTATCCATGCTTGTGGTGTTTGTTTTCAGCATGACACCCATGTTCATTTGAGCTTAGGTCGCTCATACTGGTTGTTTCAGACTAATTCCCCCCCCCTTGATCAACATAATAGCTATATACACCAAACGTATGGTTTCTCGAATCTTTTATAACAAAGATCATCCCACCACAGCGACGCTGTCAAATCATGTTACCGACAACCCTTTTTTATTTGGATCTCTTTACTGCTTTACTGCCCAGCATTGTGGATCTTTTTACAATTGCATACGATGGAAAGGGGGCAAAGATATATGGCTAGGAAGGATCCAGAAGTTCTACTAATGGATTGCATTGGAAATCACAAGAAATCATAGGAGCTGGGATCCTGGTAGTCGCGTACCACAAAAAAATCGGCGTGCATTTCAAGGCGAAACTTCTTTTACCCAGACATGTGTTACAAATGTAGTTCACATTGGGAACACCACATCAAATCAAGAGGGGAAAGGTGCTTCACAGATTATTATATTATCTTTCCCAGATCAAGAAATATCATATCCGTGAGAGGAAAGACATGCGCTTCTTTTTTAGCTCATTTGATGATCATGCTATCGAATTGGAACTATAAACGTGCTATGATGATATTATGGTGCTACTTGACTCATTATGGGTCTCCTTAAGATACCCCCTAGATGGCAAACAAAGACGCCTATAACCCAACATTCCATTATGCAAATTACGTAGCTTGTCTCCTAAGCCATCCCTGTTATACGATCCTAATGGCTACATAACGCCATAATCTGATCATGAAGAGCTATACTGATTCGATGCTTATTATAATCCAAAATCACTTTAGCGAATGTCGAGTACCATCTACGTGTGTATCTCTCTTGCGATGTCATTATGTCATTATGCAGCTGGATTGATTGGGCTTTTGAGTTTTGAGGAACACAGAGTTGTGGAGGTCAAACACCTGGAATTGCTCGAAAGAGAAGACATGCTGTGCGCTCATGTAGTATAATAGAAAGTATACCTTGATAGTACTTTGGGATGGGTATGTGTGTATGACCACCTGGCCCTAATAATATGGCCATATGGGTGCTATGAATATACATCTTTTTCTTTGTTTTTCCAAACTAGCAAGTGTTGGGGGTCTATCATAATCTTTGCATCCATTTTCATTGTTATCCCCCACTCACTGTCATTATCATTGAGTCGTTGTCGTCATTATGTGATGGACTGTTCTTTATATATCGGGGCTCGAATTTCGGGAAGCACAAATCATTGACTGCATAATGAGACAAGGACACAACCTCTTTCACGTTTCCAACTGCGTTTCCCCTACGTTTCACTTGAACATGCTTTATGCGTATATGTAACCTGCTGAAATTCAACAGCGCAGTGTCGATCGCTGGAAACGATTCAAGATGAATACCAAGTCTGCTACATGGACGATCCGGCTGCATTGAAAGAACGCGTTTATTACAGCAACCTAATGGGTACGCGTTGGTGAAAGAAGCAGTATGCTCTGATGCCAATGTCATTGTTAGTATGTCATTACGGTTGTTCCTCTGGCGTCTTTTCAAGTAACACTCTTTTGTAGAGCCTATAAGCCGTGGCACTCTGGATTCATTATCATAACATGGCATTGCTATTGGCGTACGTTGGCTTGTCTCCATTTTCATACAATCGTTCATTTGATACTTCTATGGCCAGAGTCACGCATATCATTGTCACCTACCTGTCAGTCAACTACAAGCGCATATGCAAAACGTTAATACTGGCGTACGTGTTCGCAAATCTGGATGTGGAAACAACATATACGAGGCGTCTTTTGTGAAGCAGACACGGGCCAGCACGTATGATGGATCGTTCACGAGGTAGAAGCCAATTACCAAGGTAAGATGGACATGATAGATTTTGCCATGTTATAACCTTTTCTTTGCAGACTATCTGGCGAAGGACATCATCGAGTGCCCATGACGATACCTGGGATCTCATCAGCAAGAACAAACAAGGAAACATCATTCTGGCAGGGTACGCGAAATGGTCACCAGGAAGGAAGATGGGGACGTACGAATCAGACTACTAGAAGCTGTGTTAGTGCGATTTCGTGATATTGGGTACGATTGACAGGATAGAATGTGTTGAGAATCAATATATCTTTTGTTATCAGTTACAACTACAACACGTCTTGAATAGGCTTTAAGGATGAGATTTATGTAATGGATTCACAAAGTTGGGAATGGGGCATAAAACTAACGACAGCAGCATGGGCGTGGATGATGACATTGAGAGCTTAAATGCGGGTGCATGCAATATCCTGAGCATCAGGGAATGATCGTTTATGCAGCTCGGGTCCTTCTTTCCAACAGCTGCTCGCCACAATGATACCGCCTCTTATTCATATATATACCCTTTTTAAAGGTTGGGTTTAGCTTTGTCACTTAAGTGTTGAAGTATAATCGAGTATGTGTCCCTGGATGGTGTCGCTAACTCCCAGATTAAGGACTCTTAATAGTACAAGACGTATTATTCATTGTGGAGTTGTTTTGATTGCCTTTTGATCAAGAACACACATCATCAGGAGTAGATGAATAACAAAGATCTGATGATACTGATTTAGACCATCCAATGCATTGATTGGCCATGGAAAAGGAAAAGATGGAAACAATAGATACCATAGTTACTCATGGAAAGCCCGACGCCCCCTTCCCTCACATGCACATAGCATATTTAACTCGAGACCTTTATATTAATTGAAAGTGGATGCTACAAATGACTACAAGAGATGATGGTCCACATGTTTACTGAATATTCCATGTTAGGTTTTCTAGTCTAAATTGCGCACAGTGGTTACGATAAGAATGGGCCATGAAAAATCCTTCCACCACATGACCCGTGAAACTGGATTTTAAAACTCGCTCGAGTACCTTAATGGTTGCAGCTTGACCATGGACACCACCATCTTGAGGAACGACGAGAATTGGCAAGAGAGCTGGCTCTTGGTGCTCATTTCTAGCACTGCTTGCATTTTGGGAGGTAAGATCACGGCTCTCATTGCATCCATAGACCCACTACTTACATCCTTTACCAGCATCTGTGGTGTTTATTGATACTGTATGGCCTTCATCACGCTACCACTCATCCTGTGCATCTATTCTGGAACAACCCAAAGTGATTGCATCGTCCATGGCGTTGGCTGCAGGCGTCATGCTGTTTTCCTCGCTCTTCACGTTATTACCTGCTAGTCGTGCTCGGCTCGCTTCCGATCATTTGATGTACCTGTATTACTTTGTTGGCATAGCGACGACCATCTTCATCAACCGTTGTATCCACTGGTGTGCACCCAACGCTATTCATGCTTATAATGAAGGGCCTCATCATCATCATCATCATCATCCATCTCCATTGGAACATCCTGTTGATAGTTGCAGCAGCCAGAGCACCCTTTTGCCAACCACCGCAACACATGATGATGACCCATCCTGTATGAAATCTACAACTACCGGTAACCTTGGAGAGCACACACGACTTCATTGGAACTCGATCGAGTATGGAGCTGTCACTCAACAACAACAACAACATCCTGACTATTTTGATCCTGTGAAGAGCAATGATCAAGGAAACGATTACTTCCGTATCGGCATCCAAACAGCTGTTGCGATCTGCATTCACAAGTTTCCTGGTAGGTGTGAGCGATTCATGAAGGAAGAAAAGCAGTTTTTAACATACCTGCGTGTATAGAGGGATTAATCATGTTCATCTCGGGACAAGCATCCAGCCGTCTTGGGCTTAGTGTGTGTGCTGCCATGTCGATACACAACTTTATTGAAGGATTCATGATTGCGCTTCCGCTCTACTTTGCTACTAAATCGAGGGGGAGCGCGTTTGGTTATGCAGCACTTCTTGGAGGATTATCGCAACCTATCGGAGCAGTTTTGGGACTCATTGCTTTCCGTGAAGTCAGCCAAGAACAACAAGATACCCTTTTTGGCGTTACCTTTGGTGTCGTGAGTGGGATGATGTCGTTTATTGCTGTTCAGGTAAGCTGGCAGAGATCTGTATTGCATTACGATGTTAATGAAGATGATATCTTTTAGAGTATGCTACCACAAGCGATTAAAGCGGATACTCAACAACGTTATGCATCGGTGTTCTTTTTCGTTGGGATATTCCTTGTAGGACTGGCATCGACGTTGAAGTCAGTATAACCATACTTGTTTTCCACCTGCATCCCTATGTACATACACTTGCAGCTGGCCCAATTTCTTGTGTTTCTTTTAGCCTGGCAATTGACTTCCGGCACGCATCTTATTTCGCTTTCCAATTATTTCTTTCGAGCGATTCCCCCTACCACCCAACATGTATCGTTCGCATGGCAAATTCCACATCAATATCCTATCTCCACGCAGAGGATACCCATCCCATCCCATCCCATCACCCACCCACCCCCTTTGTGTTATAATATAACGCCCTCTGTATATAAATAAATCACGATGATGATGATGATGATCCACATTTGTTTCGATCGCACATCATGGATAAATGGTAACTGTCACCAATGGTGTAAACATGGCTGCCGTAGCAGCTGATTTGAAATCAGTTAAGGGTGGTACCTTTAACCATGGATAGCAAGGCTGCGAGAATCATCTTGCATATAGAACTGCAGATAACCAAAATGCAAAGAGTGGCGCCTAATGGATTCACTTTGGCTCCCCTCTCTCTCTCTTCGTGACCTACACACATATGTAAATATCCTACCCCCTCACTTTTTTTCGCCATTCTATTTAAATTTCATCACCATTTCTGTCTTTTTTCCTTTTCCTTTTCCCTTTCATCTTTGACTTTTTATTATACCCTTAATACTCATTGTGCCGGTACACAAACAACCTCAATCGACTCAACAACAATAAACCGCATAACAACAACAACGATCCAGCATCCATCATCCTCATTTTCGTTGTCCATCTTCCATACCAACATATACCAAACCAGCATACACCTCTTTTGTAATCCTATCTGATCTCGTTATTATATCTCAGCATAATGCCGTTCATGACCTACCTTACGCGCCATCATCACCAACAAAACACCAAGGCCATGCACAACTCAAATCATCACGATACACACACCAAACATGGCAAAGGAATGCATATTCCTTCATCGTCACAGCATAAACGACGAGAAGTAGGCGAGTATATACTTGGCAAGACCATTGGACGAGGTGCGTCGGGTAAGTTGACACGGAAGGGTAATTCATATAAGGAGCAATTCTATTCTTCTCCATGACAATTTATCACAAACCACATGTTTTATTTCTTTCTCTTGCCCATTTTACCATTATTATCATCCTCTTTGTTTCTCTACAGCAGTTACCATGCAACAGTGCGGCTTTGGAGTGATGATAATGATTGTTGCATCAAACACCCCCAATACCCGCGTTGTGTGTTTATACACACATGCTTGGGTGACCAGCCGACATTGCGATCTGCTCCATTTATCGCATTCATATCCCCCCAAATCGTTTGACACCACACACATACACACATATGCACATACACAATTCATATTACTTTCAATCTCTCACACACACTCATCGGCTCATTCCTTTCAACAAGACCCCCAACTTTTGTTTCCCTTTTTCTTCCTCCCCCAAGATGCTTCTCTACAAACAACCCCCAAAAAACCATGATGCCTTGCTCCTTAATATGACGAAAAAGGAAAAAAGAACCATAAATGTTGACCGCATTTGATGTTTTGCAGGTCGAGTCAAGATTGGGATCCATCGACATACTGGTGAGCAAGTCGCTATCAAGGTGATCTCACGTAGCCAGCTAGCAACATCATCCACCATGGCACGCTGTGTACAACGTGAATTGGCTGTGCTTCAACTGCTGCATCATCCACATCTTGTGGATCTCCGCCAAGTGCTTCAAGATGCTTCCAATGTGTATTTTGTGATGGAGTATGTTGAAGGTGGCGAGCTTTTCCAAGTCTTGTCAGAACGAGGCCGATTATCCGAACCAGATGCTCGACATTTATTCCGTCAACTAACTACTGCACTTGCTTGGTGTCATGCTCACCATATCTGGTACGTTTTTTAAAAATTAGAGTTGTCTTTATACATGTCATGCATTGCATTGCGTCTGCTGTGATGGGCTAAAATTATACACACACACTAGCCATCGTGACTTGAAGCCCGAGAACATCCTGCTGGACAAGGATCATAAAACACTCAAGATTGCTGACTTTGGTATGGCCACTATCCAATCGCCAGATGAACTCCTCAACACAAGCTGCGGGTATGTAAATGGCTGAAACATGACGGATGATGCATATCCTCATCCTCTGTTTTTGTTACTTGACATATAGGTCTCCTCATTATGCAAGCCCAGAAATAGTCAGGGTAAGTGTTCGTCAACTCGAGACCATTTTTGCATTTTCGACCACGTCTTTGTTTTTCTTGACACAGCTTCTTTATAGGGCAAACGATATCATGGACCAGCAACCGATGTATGGTCGTGTGGTGTTATCCTATATGCTATGATCACTGGCCATCTACCCTTTGACGATGACAATGTTGGAAGACTGCTTGCAAAGATAAAATTGGGCCGTTTCTTACCATTGCCTGCTCATGTTTCACGTGAAGCGCGCGATTTGATCAAGAGCATGTTGGTTGTTGACCCAGCCAAACGCATTACAGTAAGTTTAAGTTTGAGGAGGAGAGGAGGAGCAAAATGGATGGGTTGACGGGGAGCGACAGGGGTACAAGCAAAAAAGGACTATGCATGATAAATGTTGCTATTATTACTCACTGCATTTCTCCTTGCTCTCTCTCTTGCCAATATGTCTATTATAGCTCGATGCTGTGCTTGCTCACCCGTGGCTGACAAACAAATCCTATTTGGGTACCGACCTGCGTTTCCCAGATGCATTACCACTTTATCACAAGACTCATAATCCCCTGCAGGATCATGACCTAAGACGCCCCATCGTAAACGATGCTCTTGATTTAGATGGTCGCATTTGGGAAACACTCAAGGTGCTATGGAGACGCTCATCTCAAGAAGATTTGCTTCAAGCTCTCACGAGTGATAGGTAAAAAGATTTCATTAAGGAAAGCAACATGTGAGACTGACAACAATTGTATATAGACCCAATGTTCCAAAATTGACATGTCGATTACTCCAACAACGTGCCTGGCGTCAAGAACATGGTATGCTGCTATTGTTTTGATCAATGTGCCACCCACAGCGCCTAATGATCCATCTACTATTATTGTTATTAGGCTTTCCAACAGCTCCCAAATCATCGTTACCTCCTTTGAGCGAAGATAATGGATCATCGATAGCGCCCATGACTCCGCCATTGACGCCTCTTTGCAGCAACGTCGAATATAGTTCTCATTGTCTCCCTACAACGACCCGAGACTCAACGGTTGATACCATGTCATGTGGTCGTACCGTATTGGACATGCCGCCCACACCCAAGAGCATCCATGCATTTGACCTTGATCTCTCATGGCACTCTGAAATCCAATTACAAAATGTGGATGCATGCAAGAAACGACGATTGTAAGTAACACAGACGCACGTAGCACATCATGTGTAAAAACTGACATTGTGTGTTATTTACGGTAGCAGCAAGCAGGTTATTGAAGAAAAGCAGCAGCAGCAGCAGAGGCATCGTGCATCCATCGCAACAACAGCAGCAGCAGTAGACGATCTCACAAGTCGTCTTGCTGATCCCATGGTGGCCCGGTACACACATGCATCCCCCACACTCCTAGCAGCACCTGCTCATGCAGCTCAGCAGCAATTGCTACTTCAACACCAACGCCACCACCACCAACGTCCTGCATCCTCATTACTAAGGAAACCGAAGGAGAATGAAGAGGGGTTCATTGCATCCTTTTCAAATTGGTTAAGCACTACTTGGGATCGATGCATGGATCATATGAGCTCCAAACCACAACGTCCACTGGTGATTGAACGTCCTGCAAAGCATGAATGTGAAGCTGCGGGCAAGATGCATCAAATCTTTGAAGAGGTAAGATCATGTTGTTCAATCCCTTCTTGACGCTAACAACAATGATGTATGATGTAATCATCTAGCACTTTAATGGAAATCTCAGTGGTCGCGTTTATCCGAATGGCTTGATTGTATGGAGTGGGTCGATTGGTGGTAAGGTTATTTTTCTTTTTGCATGTGGCAAAATGCATGATAATAGGAGAAGACAATGGTTTCTAACGAGTACTCCCTCCTTGGTCCCTTTCCAATTAAAAAAGTAGGCATGCATGAAGGACAACAACAACAGGAGGAGACATCACTGCATTTCTTGTGCCGTATCACACAATTGCCTCCTACCACCACAGATACCCAAAGCGACCAAGTTAGGATAAGCTTTACACTTGCAAAAGGTAAAATGGTCACCCTACTTTTTCTCCATGTCATGTTTCTTACGCTTTATTCATTTGCATAGGTGACGAGAAATGCATGGCAGCTGCAGTGGATCAATTGTTGCAGATATGGGACGATTATGAGTATGACGCAAAGTCTGTTGCTATTACTAATGGCTGGTTAAAACAATAAACGTAACTAAAAAGTAAAAAACATAACAACGTATGCACAACAATGCAGTTCAAAGTGAGATAACGGGATCAACATCAGGGAGCACATACATTACGCGCGAACAGTATACTTTATTGCGTAAAGGTGAAACCAAGTAGGGTAGCAACTATCCACCCAAGAGCGGTGTAGTAAAAAGAGGAAGATGATGCATCATTGCTTGGTGGAGGAGGAGAGGCAGGTTGAAACCCTTCCATTGCTCTATCTGAATGATCACCAAGAGCACGCCATGGAAGACTAAGACGAGTGATATTGTAAGGATGAGAATGCTCAACACCAAGCTTTCTTGCCATGGCTAGGTATGTTTCATTGGCATAGGCAATATAGGCCCAATTGAGCACATTGGATAAAATATACGATGAATCAAAGCCTCCCGAATTATAAAAGTTCCAAGTCGACTCGTTGGCTGCATAGGGGAGCATAAAATCCACGGCTGAACGGATGCTCTTGCCATCCACTGTCTTGTACTGATGCAAATCCACGCCAACTTGACGACCCATATGGGCAAGCTGGAACAAGGCTTTGAGATTAAAGATGGAATAAAACCAAGAGAATGGACGTGCTGTTTCTTGATACATTTCGCCTGATGACAAGATCTGCTGTGCGATACGGGAGGCAGTTGCATTATGGAGCACCTGCTGTGCCAAATCGTTCTTTCCCAGGAAACGATAAATGGCGACTCGTTGTACGTCATAGTAGGTGCCGTGGTTATTGTGCGATTCTTTTTCAAAGATGCCATTGGGACTCTTGATCAACCATTCAATGTATTGTGCAAACCAATAGCGGATATGTCGATTCATGCCCTCTTTCCAGGACTTGCTATATTGCAGGATCGCCATTGAATCCATGAGATCTGGCAGCACGTGGAAATCAATGATGCCTTTAGCACGGCCTGTATTATAACCACGGACCAACGACGCATATTGTAAATGTGGATTCATTCTTGTCTTTGGGTCAATGAACCAATCGTGGATACGTTGGGTTGCTTTGGCTGCATACGTCTCATTGTCGAAAAAGTGATATGCCAACGATAGATATTGCACATGCTTCACCAGGTTGCGGAAATGCTGATAATCGGGCACCTTTTCGATCTCAGGGTTGACACGACCGTCATGTCGAATATAAGGCATACCATTGGGCTGCGACTCATTGGGCCAAAAGTAACGTGCAAGTGACATGTAATCATGCGAGTCATTTCCGGGCACAGCAATCGACTTGTTAATCACTGAAAAGGTGGTCGTGTTGGTCACATAGCGATCTGCTTTCTTCTTTAGGAACCATAATGCATGCTGGAGTTCGCGATCATAGTCGTGCATGTGTTTTTTGTTTTCTCGTAAAGCTTCCGGGTCGATCATGGCAAAATGAAGCTTGCCGTCAGAAACACTCTCTGGTGGATCGTGTGCTTTGGGTGCTGGATACGTCCATCCTGTCACGTCACTTGACATAAGCGACATGCTGTCATCATCATCTGCAGATACTGAGCCATCATCGTCTTGAGCCTTGCAAAGCAAGCTACTGCTTGTCGCCACTGCTAGGATCGTCAAGAACCACTTTGATTTGTTTTTAAAAAACATTCTCGTTGGTGAGACTGGCAATAGAAGAACAATGAACGAGAAAATAAGCAAACAATCCTATTCAAATCTCTCTACCTGAAACCGTCATTTGATTATTCACCGAGGAAACTAAAACCTTGCACGATTGGGAATTTCCAAATGTAAACACGTGACTCTCCACTCCCACTCCCACTCTGTATCCTCGAAATAACAACTTTCCAACTGAGCCATTGTATTAAAGTCTAGTGCTTTCTACTGATATGTGCATATGAATGTGTGTGTGTGTATATGTATGTGCGTGTGTGTTGTGTTGTGTTGTCTAATAGATCTCGTCAAAGGGTCGGGTATCAGCAAAACAGCTGTCAAACACGCTGGCAACAGCACGCTCAGCTTCTTCCTTGGATTTGCAACTGGGATTCTCCATGACCGAAAGCACAGCACGTCGTCTTACACAGGCTTGATGTTGTTTGGTGAACGTGTAGAAACCTCGTTGTATCTCTCGTGTCCATTTGCAATCTCCACTAAGACTAGCAGCTCGTACCTAATGAATCCCTCTTATTAGTAACTAGGCAACCTACCCACCCCATCCCGCTATATACCTCACTGCATGCGTGATGTCTCAAGTTGAGCCAGTCGACCTTGAACTTGTGATGATCGTACAAATGCACCATCTCGTGAACCATGGTGTGTTCTTGGTGCGTCTTTGAGTTCATACGGTTGTAGCACAATAGAATACCATCTTCAGGTGAAAATCCTCCAGAACGTGTAGGATCGCATGGTGCACAGATAAAGTGGTCTCGTTTCATATCATGGCCAACCTTCTTCAAGTGATCAATCATGAATCGCACAGGTGGACCTGTTGAAAGGATACTATGAGTCTATGCAATGCCGCGTATACGTGTTAGCATAATACTTGCTGTTCTTCATCAAGTTGTCACGCCAAAGTTCGCATTGTCGACATTGGTAGGAATCGAGTTCTCCTTCGAGTTGCTTTTGGAAATGGGCTCGTTCTTGTTCAGACATGCCGAGGCCGGTCATGTATTGCAGCGATTTCCTCCACTTTTCAAACTTTTTCATGTCCTTAAGCGAAGGTTGAGTATCATTGCTTGGGGTGGTTGGTTCGGTTGTTGTGTTGGTGTCTTTATCCATGATGTATTTGTTGTAGTCAAAAGAGGAAGGAGCGTCCTTGTTCCTAACATCCAGAGCAGCACTACTCATCACACTCCGCCACTGTCAACAATCGAGCCTTTTATTATCCAACAAGGAAACTACAAGCTGTTTTGGGTCATCTCTAATTGCTCACACCTTTTGCAAGGAGCTCGGATCATACAAAGAAGGCAATGGTTGCATTTGGAACAAGGTCTTGATCGTTGTTGCTTTTTAGAAGGTATTGAATGCCCCACTTTTTCTTTATCATCCACCTTTGCTTGACCTGATGAATGTCCATAATGTAGAACCAAGGAAGGAGTAGCAGGAGGAGGAGGACGTGAAGGACCTGATGGCATACCTCGACGTTGCATTCCAATTGATTCGATAAGAGAGAGGCAATTGTATAATTATAACGAGCCCACGCGTTATGTGGAGGAGGAAACAAATAGCATGTAGTAATGTCTCACATTTGTTTATGTATCATTCTTTTGCCACACTCTTCCCAATACAAACAAATCCATTGTAAATGACTTTCTATTTTATCATTGTCTCATTGCTACTACTACGAATATTGCTCTGCCATAATAAGAAGTACAAGACTAGTCCAACCAGTGAATGGATGGCTACGTTGACCCTTGCCAGTGCTATCAGAATATTGCTCCCATACATAACCGGTTTGGGCATAATCCTAAAATACACGATCCATGTTAATGTTATCCTTGATCCTCTTTCTCATAATACAATCATTTACCTTGTACACGGTGTTGATGATATTGTTGCGTAACTCGGTATAGATCTCTTTTGCACGCTTTTGGTAAGGGCCTGGCGTGTTCATATAATTCTACGATACAGTGTTAGGCATAATTACATCATGAGAGCGTCATATATGGCTTACATTGTAGAGTCCTTGCAATGTCAGATAATTCATGTTGATCCAAATTGGGCCGCGCCAATATACTTCGCCTGTGTTGTAGTACTCGTCCGAAGCTGACAAGGAACGCAATCCATAGGGCGACCATAATTCATCTTCATTGCGGATCATTTCAAGAATGGCACCGAGTTTGGGCGAATCTGCAGGAACAAGACCGAGGGCCAATGGGAACAAGGATAGATATCCCTTGTGACAAACATGAACAGGCTTGCCATCTTCCACCGTTTGGTCACAATAAGCTTGTTGTTCCTCATTCCAATGCAATGCATCCAAGTTTTCCAGCATATCCAATTCAATCTGAGCAAATTGTTGTGCATCCTCTTGCTTTCCAAGTTCAGTTGCAATATCTTTGAGAAGTCTAGTAGCAAAGGTCATCCAAGCCATAAGGTCAGCGTGTAATTCACCAACGTTGGGTGGTTCACCACGAGGATAGTCATCCAGGCCCGATGTCAATGTGTGTTCAGCAGTGCGTCCTCTCCAACGGTATGCTTCTTGATTGGATGTCTTGCGTCCAAAACGTGCCAAGTGACCGCGTTGGGTTTTACGGAACCATTCCCAATTAAGCTTCATCTTGGGATAAACCTTGTCAAGCCAAGCATGTCCAAGGACAGCATTCTCCAGGTGGAAATTGCGTAACACGGCAGGGTCGTCAAAGCTCGACATGGTAGTGGCACCCGACCCTTCCATCATGGCAGCACCCTGTTGGTGCGTAAATCGATCCACATAGCGCTTGATGGCAAGATACAAAGTAGGAGGATTTGCATAATGAGGAAACTGCGTTTGGAATTCGCTAGGCACCTTGCTACGTGCTTCATCACCCAGGATTTGTTCACGTCCAACCCATCCATTCTCGTCAATCAAGGAAATCCAATGCTTGATAATGTCCAAGCTAGTTGATCAAAGTCCATCAGTAGGTGTTTATCTCGTGTGGCACCAATATACATACCTCAAATCATTGTCCCATTTACCAATGACCAGCTCATGGAAACCTTCATCCCTATCATCTCGGTTATTTACCATGCTCATCCTTTTTGGTCGTTGTGTAGTGGTGGTACTTACCAGTAGAAACCACGTGGGAAAAACGGACGACTTGGTGTGGCAGTAAACAAGCTTTGTGGACTGGTATACTGAGGAGAGAGAGGCTCGCCTGCAAAACTCTCTTCATCCTGCAAAGGACCGTGTGATCGATCAACAATGGATGATCCATAAAAGTATCCGATACCACCCAACATGTTGCTCAACAAGAACTGGGCAAATTCAATCTCCTTGTCCGAGAATCCTTTTTCTTTGAGATGAAAAGTCGTTTCAAACCGTGCCTGAAATTCGTTGCTTTTTTCCTTGATCTTGGGACCCATCAACTCGTCTAAACATGGTATAGGGTGAGCTACATATATCATTGTTGTTAGAGCCTATCGCACTTACTGCTCAGCTTTTTCGGAGAGCTTGCGGATCGAAAGATGACATCAAACTATACATGCACAAATCATGAATACCTGACTAGCCCATATATAGATGATCCTTACCTGAAATTGCCCATGGAAGATTTTTTGGAAAGCGTACATGTTGGCGACTTCATCTTCTTCTTCCGTCAAAGTGTTGTCCAAAGTGAAATACGAATAAGGGTGTGCCATTGCATCTTCGGGAGAGCCTTTTGCAATCTTTTCTCGTGCAGACACCAGTAGTCGCGGCATAATAATATCTGTGAAAAAAGCCATGTCGCATGAATTCCTTGTAGGATTGTGTGTGTGTGTGTGTGTCATGTGACCCTACCTTTAGCTCGCCAAATATCACCTTCCTTCACTTGAAGTCCCCACCATTGTGTCCTGGAAAGGTCTTGATCAATGCCTTGTTCTGGGCTCACATTCAAAGGACCATCCACGATTTCAATCTCAAAGTCTCCAAGGTCCGGCGTGTCACCTTCAATTTGGATGGGTGATTTCAAGCCCTATGTGTTGAGTGCAATGAGAATGAATCATCCCTTGGACCATATACTGACTTACCTTGCGTGATAACTTGCTAACTATATCCATGCTTCCTTGTCCTTCCAATCCAGCATAGAATATAATGGTGGTCGTTGATGGTACTGAAGAAAGCAAGATGCATAAGTTACTCTTCTCCTATACACTTTTTGTTGCATAACGCACCTTGACTATTCATGGGTTCGCCTCGAATACGCACACCCCAATCACCGCCTGGAAATAAAATGAGATTAGCTACAAGGTGCTGCTACTTTTATGCATCCAAGCTACATGCCATGATCTCCACCGGGCACTTTGATGAATTCTGTAGTGATCTGCACATTGCTCGGTCCATCCTTGATTTGTTGCATGCCATAGCTACGGCCATCATGTTGATGATATCCATATCCATTCAATCCATCCCCTTGATCACAAGCATGACGAGCCCCTGTGTGTGTGTGATAGTATCGACGCGTCAATCTTTTGTATTTCTCGTGCATAGCTGTATCGTCTTACGTTGGAAACCTTGGAATTCGCCACCGTCAAACCAGATGAGGCCTGTCATTAAGGATTCGGGGAAGCGCGTGCGAGTGCCAAAGTAGAGATTAGGTCGATAGGTGCCCCACAGTAAAGAGTCGTTGGCAGCACGATCGGCGTGCATTACAAAGTCGATATCATGGGGGTCTAGAGTTGCTTGGACGAGAAGACTCGCCATTGACACCAGCCCTACAAGAGAGCCTACTAGACGTGTCATATGTAGTAGAAAATAGAGGGGTGAGAGAGAAAGAAGATAATGCTGACCCGTTGTCGCAGTTTGACGTGCTTTCTATCTAGTCCAATCCTTCCTTGCCAAGTACAATGTGAATAAAGACAGATAAATGCATTATTGGATGAATCGTGTTACAATGCTTTTTTATTAGTTTGGATGTCTATTGGGTGGTGGTGGTTGAGGTGGTGGTTGAGGTGCTGCTGCTGCTGGTGGAAGGTGGGTTTTGCTTGGATGCCATCAACTTTTCGTATTCTCTTTGTCGCTCGTTCAATACAAATTTGATGCGTGCCATCGACTTTTGACACTAGAAACACACAAAAAAAAAGAGGTACACATGTTGAATGATCTTATTCTCAATAACACCCAATCTTATACATACCTTCTTGAGACGACCTGCATTGGTCCAAAGTTCCTTGGTGATACCTAACCGCTTTGCTTCTTCACGTTGCGTAGCAAGCACGTTGCGTTCCTTGAGAAGAACATACCACAGCTTGTGCAAGTCCTCAAACGACTTTAAGCGTAGTTCACTAGCCTTCCATGCCCGTCCTATACATATCAATAAAATATTCAGTCATGCTCTTGCAATGGATAGCTGTCAAGGTGATAATGCGCACGAACCAGTCCAGATTTGTTTTGGCAAGGCTTCGCCATTCTCAAAGAATTGGGCCAATCCTTTAGCGCTGCTGGTAGTTGTGGTGTTGTTGGCTGCTGCAGTTGTTGTGCTGAATGCGCGCACTGAGGAACGAGCCAGTCGTTGTAACAAGGACATTTGTATGTGTGTATATGGAAAGGAAAGGGGGCTGTTGGTCGGGCAATATGTCAAGGCTCAACAAAGACAAGCCACTACTACCCCGACAACTGTCGTCAAGGACTCAGCTCCACCACACAAAGCACCGCTGCTGCTGCATAATGCTACTACCTTTGCCTCTTTCAAAAAGATATGGGTTGTGACGAAGCGCCAAGTACAACCGAGTCAGTAGGAGATATTGCAGAGTCTTCTCTTTACCTTGCACTACAACAAGATGAGAATGGTCAACCTGGAGGGATCCTCATTACCAGCTGTGCTCAACAAGTGTTGCCTAATGTCTACATTGGCGGTTACAAGGCGTATGAAGACGTCGACTTTTTACACAAGAATAAGATATCTGCCATCTTATCACTCGGCCATTTCAAAGAAAAATATCCATCTGGGCAATTTATCCATAAGGTATACTCATGGTTGCTAACGAATATTATACGCGGCCTACTAACAGCATTAACATAGATCATTGCCGTTGCCGATAATCCAGATGCCAACATTATCCAACACTTTCCAGCAGCCATCAAGTTTATTGACGAATCATTAGCAGCCGGCAGGCGGATATTGGTGCATTGTTTAGCCGGTGTATCGAGGAGCCCCACCATCGTATCAGCTTATATCATGAGCAAACGCCACATTCATCCTAAAGCAGCCCTCGCCATCATCAAGCAACAACGCCCTTTTGCGAACCCAAATTCAGGATTCATGGACCAATTGCGATTATTTAGAGAAATGGATTATACTTTTGACCCTAGCAACCCAGCTTATGTATCTTATCACCAAGGACACCCACTTTTATCGGAACATGCCGGTCATGAAGATGAATATAAAGATGCATCATGATCAACATGATTTAGTTTTAAGTGAATACGTGTAGCGTGCTGTGTGCCTTTAATTGATGTTTATTCCGGGATTTATTGTTCAACATCACACTTTTGTACTACTTTTAACCTCATCTCTTCCCCGAAAAGGGGGTTTGTTTTACCTTGAATGCCAGATACATTGCTTGCAGATTCTTTCTATTCCTACGTTCTCCACCCCCTATATAAACTTCTCCCTGATCTTGTTTAGCTCTGTCTTTCTTTCTTTTACCAATTGAAGTCTTTAAAGGAAGATGGATCTTCTCAATGCTTCTCCTCAACAACATGTATACACCACAGTATCCGACTACCAGGTTCTGCAGCGGGATTTCTCAACCAACACAGCCATTGTAAAGACAAACAATGGTACCAAGACATTACCAGTGGGAGGACCTTACAGCATTAATGGCGCTGATCATGTGCTTGTGGGCGATGTATGGGTGATGAGTGGACAAAGCAATATGCGAGGCAATGGATTTTATGAAGACCCATGGACCGATCCACCCACAAGCTATCTCGACCATGTTAACAACAACATCCACCTCTTTCAATGCAATGAAACATGGACACTAGCTCAGGAACCTACTCACCGTCTTGATCAATCAATTCGTCAAGTCAACCATAACCTCTCTGACCCATCCGTCAAGGATCCAAAGTATCATTTGTGGCGTGGATTCTCCCTCGGGACATCGTTTGCAACGGAGTACAGAAAACATATGAACAATGTGCCTGTAGGTTTAATTGCAACTGCTCATGGTGGGACAACCTTGGACGAATGGTCTCCGAGTTTGATGGAAAATACCACAGATCCTTACAATAACACCCTGTATGGTGCTATGCTTGCAAGATTGCGTAAGCAAGAGAACCAAGTAGCTGGAATCCTTTGGTACCAAGGTGAATCGGATGCTGAAAAGACTGAGAATGCAGAAAACTACAAGGACAAGTTTGAAAAGTTTATCACAACCACCCGTGAACGTCTCGATGCGAACCAACTCCCCTTTCTTTTTGTACAAATTGCACGTCAAATACAAGGAGGCCAAGATATTGACAACGAATGGTCCATGATACGCGATGCTCAGCGCCTCGTCAATGATGATTATGATCCTAAGCGTGTGGGTGCGGTGACCACGATTGATTTGCCAATGGATGACCGTATTCATCTTTCTGCGGTGGGACAAAAGAGAGTGGGTCAACGATTGGCACGTGCAGCTGCCAATGCTTTGCTTCACGACACAGCCGGTGCTACAAGTCCCTCATTCGACAGTGTAACCTACCAAGAAACAAACGTTGCTGCAAGTGGTGACCCTTCTCAAGGCCGTCAATATACCCTTCTCGTCAAATTCAAAAACATGGATGATGCTACTTGGGAACATGTCGATGATCGTGTCTTTGGCTTCTCTATCCGTGATAGCGAGGGTAACAACAACCCTGCTATTTACAAAGCCAGAATCGAGAATGATCACAAGTCCGTGCGTCTTTTTATCACCGATGTATCACTTAAAGCCCTGAAATCCAAGGATTATTTCTTGTATTATGGATATGGCATGGACCCTATTTGCAATTTAAAGACCAAGGACGATATCGGTTTACTCGCTTTTGGCCCAGAAAAGATCGACTTTTCAGCCATTTAAGTAGGCTTATTAATACGACGTCATAGAATACATAGACTAGCTGTACTCATTGATGCATTCACGACTACCATACAATTAATTATAGTGATAATAAAAACGCTGCATACATGTACTTGCTGCTCGTTGATGTACCACAGGTAATAGCACCCCATGTCACGTGACACATTTCCAAACCCAAGCATAGCCATAAAGAATGCTCCAGAGCGTTTCTAAGCAACGTCAAATGCTAATCAGGTGTCATGGTGATGTGTGGGAAAAAGCACGACCCCACCATACGGTCCAGCGCAAGTCATTCTTATCCCGGGCCCCAGAATGATCATCCATTTTACATATAATAATGTAGCTTGATCATATGACGGTTGCTGTATGTATGTATTAGCCCATCATATCATTGTGTTTTAAAAGCTTCAACAACGTGCACAATCACGGTGATCATGTGTACTTTGGAAAAGTGAATATATAATTTGCATAATACGGATTTTACAAAGCAAAGACAAAACAACAATGAGGAAGAGTACATAAAGAAAAGACGGGTCTAATGATAATTGTAGTGGCGGGGAGTAGTAGTACTGTAGTAAAATACAAAAGATTGGAGGGGCGCATCGTTAGCGAGAGTACAAACGTGGCTCCTTGTCATGTTGCACCCTTCGAATCGACTTCCATCGTCCTGCTGACTTTTTCATCGGCGCAGGCAAACCTGTTGTTGTATAACGCTATGAGCACATGACCTTCTATGTATGTAACGTTCTTTACCTTGCTCGGTATTTTTGTTATTGACACGTTTAAGCGGCATGGTATTGGATCGTTTCAATAGGGGTGTTGTGCCATCATGATCGGGCAAAGAAATCATCGTTTGACTAAAAGGTAATGAGGGCCGACGACTTGGCTTTGACAAGGATGGCGATGATATCATATGATGTTTTTGTTGTAGTAGTGAATGTTGTTGTTGTTGGGGTAATGACGATGGCAATTGTGGCACGGAACTAGTAAATGATTTATCCATGCTGCCCTTTCTTTGACGAGATTCCTTTGAGGATGCTGTGGATGGCTTACGACGTAATGAGGCTAGATAAAGAGAGGATGAGATTGGTTAAATGTCACTTGCCCTCATCATCATCATCCTCTCTTATGTACCTGGAATATTGGCAGGCGAAGAACGAGGGATAAGCGATTGGCCAGCAGGAATACATGACCGAGGTGCGGTAAACTGATCATGATTTCGAATCAAGAATTCAAGTACGCTTTGTGATTCCTTGTAACCACCAGGTCTGTATTCGTCATCTGGATGTGAAAGGATTCCCTAGAATGATACCCGATGTTAGCTGTTAGCAGCAAGAATGAATCATGATGATGATGATGATGTGCTATTTACAGGAGCAAATACAGCCGCCAGTGAGGAGATGCTCATCCTTGTCTTCTCTTCTGCATTGGCAAACAAGCCGAGCATATCCATGATGTACATGAGCAGGTATTGGTGAATAAGGGGAAGGCAATCAATGAGATTCTGGAATGCTTCAATCTTTGCGATCGATGTATCATATTCGTCCTCTATTGTAATAGGGATCATCAGCATCCATCATCAAATGCATGATTGCTGCTATATTTACCATAAGCTTCCTTGAAGGGTCGATAATAATCCAACGGAATGACCGGCTCGGGTAAGTGATTGAGAAATCGTCGCATGACATTGGCAGCATCATGGACCGTATATTTGCCGTGTTCCCATTCAAATTTGGCTCCATAATCTTCGGGCGTGTTGAAGATGCATTGTAAATCCGCAATACGTCGAATGCTACCAGACATGCGAAAGATGCCTTCTGTGGCTAACGCTGCATGATAAAATGAGAACAATGACATAATCATGCATGAAAAAACATTGACTTGCCTTTTGATTTTAGAAATGAGCCGCATTTAGCAACAATGGTAGGAATAACACCATAACAAAGAGCACCACTGGAAGGATCCATATACGATATGGTGGAATGAGCATACAGAATTGACTCTGAGAGCGGTAGACCAAAGACACCTTCTAAAAAAGAACAGCTAATCAGTATATGGGAATGTTGTCCTGGAAAAATAAGCTCACCGTCAGCTGCTTTCAAGTCGCTATCAGTTGGAAGGCCGTTGTTGATTTTAGTCACTCGTTTCCACCACGCTCGAATCTGGGCATTTTGGGTTGGTGACGGTGCAATGGGAATGTCCATTGTGGAGAAAGGGAGGAACAAGAGAAAAGAAAAAAGAGTAAAGAAAAAGAAGGAATAAATGGCACAGCCCAGTGTAGTGGGTATCAACCAGTTGTAATAATTCAGGGCGGACACATGTTGCTGCGTGCGTTTATGTGGGTTTTGGATATATGCGTGCTGGCTGTGTTGTGTGCGTGCGTGCGTGTGTGTCTGGACTTGTTGTCCATTTTGCTTCGCATATAACACAGCCTCGGAATGTGCCCAGCACTTTCATTGACTAAATCAGGCAAGTTGGCATCGTGCATGTGTGTACGAAAAGCCACGGATATGAAGTAATAATAGATGTAGATCACGAATGAGATTTGTATTTACAAAGCAGAATTATAAAACCACAAAATGCTAATTCAAAGGGATTATTAGAGAGGGTAACACATTAGGGTGAGAGAAAGAGAGAGAAGGGGATTTTGTGCGATTAGAAGAGTGTGCGGTGTGTCTGGGAGGTCTGCAAAAAAAGAGTTATACACACACCACCAAAGGGGGTGGCGACTATGGGTATATTGGTATCAAGGCAAATAATATCAAGATGATGAAGGAGAAGACGGTGCCGATCGCACTGCAATCGACTCTGCTGTTGGAGAAGCGGTCGATGAAGATGAAGATGTGGTGGTAGTAGTAGTGGTGGTGGTCGAAGATAAGTTACTTGTCACACAAGATGGTACACGCTGCTTGAGTTGAGCTTCGGTAAACTTGCAAAGCTGCCGAGCATATTCGTTTCTTGCCATTGCCAATAAATCCTCGCGAGTAAGCGAGCGCTTGCTGACAGTGGAAGCTGATATAGAATGATGATGATGATGATGACGATGATGGCGGCTTGATGCACCGGTATGAAGTTCAGTGTGTGGTTCAGTATAGAGAGAAGCCATGATGTTTAAAAAGTAAAAAGAAGGATGTGCAGATGGAATAAATGGAGACGGAAGTAAAGGTTTAAATATCATCTGTCGGTTTGCCGCATGACATCATGAACGTGGATGTGATGCACAAAGCTCAATAAACCCCCGGGGCTCCTCTAACGCAATCACTCCGTGAAGCAAAGCAGCAGCAGCACCCAAAAAAAAGAGAGCCTCCCACACATAATGGCTATTTTAAGGGTCATGTCGTCATGGCCAATGGATCGTTTGCTTTGTGTGTATGTGTGTATGTGTACGACATGCAAACTCCGAGAAACATACTGCATTGCCTATTGGGCTCCCTCTACGCCCAGAATGATGTAACATCGCTTAAATGTAAGAATTTGTTATATCTGCGCACACACACATATAAACAAACATTCGGGTTTCCTTTCAAGTGAATATGATACAATGGGTTGTTATATAGCTTAATAACTGCTTTGTCGGAAGAGCGGTCGATCGGATGTGGGCTATGATGTGCAACCCGAGTGCACCAATGGATTCTATTGCAGAAAAGAGATGTTCATCACTTTTATTCAGCTGGTTACCGTAACCACAAGTGTGCCAATACCCAGGGCAGCTGACCCCACAGCGCCGTGTCTCATTCACTCCTCGTTTGGTCTCGATCTGTGCAAGCCTTTCGTTATTCCCTTTTCAGTGTTAGTTTCCACCAAGCAAACAAATCGGCTCCAGGAACGCTCACAAGACGCTGTACGCTTAAACACACACATCATCATTGACAGTCCCTCTTTTTTGCTCACACGACAACCATCATCATATATTGCGAAAGTGGATAAGGAATTGTGTGTATGCCCAGCGCTTTGGGAAATACAATCCCTGACTATGGGATACCTCCTTTATTCCTCCTCACATTCATCAATGATATCACAAGACATTTGACGCCACCTTTCTAAGAACATTGAATCTAGATTGTTGCTGCTTCTTCTACTCATCTCTGGTGATGCTACCATGACTACCACTTTTACATACAACATGCATTTCTCTTTTTCATTCTCACTCTCAGTCTCTCTCACTCTTCCTCTCCTTTATCCTCCTATCATCCCCATTCTATCCCCCATTTCACAGGGTGTTGGAGTATAGCAAATCAAATTGGGTTTATTCAAACATATGCAACAGCTCCATTATCCATGCACAGCATCTGTCTGAGTACAAACTCAACCAGTGATCAAGCAGCACCTTGTTGGGAGCACGTCCTTTCCCTGCAGTGAGTGCCATGGCACAACAACAAATTCCTTTTCTCCATGCGCCGTTCAAGCGTACCGATGATGTCGATTGGATTCTACCTCTCAAACGCTACATTTCCCAAGTCTATCAGGACGACGCTGAAAAGTACAATGAGGAGACATTTACACTGAACCGACTTCGACAAGATATACGCGGTGCTGGCAAGGACTTGACTGGACGCGACTTGCTTTATCGTTACTTTGGTCAACTCGAGCTTCTCGACTTACGTTTCCCTGTGGATGAGAAGCATATCAAGATTCTGTTTACATGGTGAGCTCATTTCGACCGAGATGGAGTGTAGTAGTACTCATTGGGGCCCTTTTTTCTTTTCCAGGTACGATGCGTTCAACGGACGCCCGACTTCTCAGTATTCCCTTGCATATGAAAAGGCGAGTGTGATCTTCAATACAGCAGCAACCTTATCAGCCATTGCAGCCATACAGAACCGAGCTGAAGCCGAAGGACGTAAACGAGCATTCAACTATTTCCAAGCAGCAGCTGGCATGTTTCAATACATTAACGACAACTTTCTTCACGCGCCCTCACAAGATTTGCATCGTGATACGGTCAAGATGTTGACAGAGTTGATGCTGGCACAAGCGCATGAGTGCTTCTTGGAGAACTCGTTACGTGAGAAGAAAAAGGATGGCTTGATTGGCAAATTGGCGAGTCATGCTGCGTGGGTCTATGGCAGTTTGATCGATGATATTCAAGAATGCATTGCTCGTGGTGTTGGCGTGGAACGTGCTTGGTTATTAGTCTGCCAGGTGAAGCACAAGTATTATCAAGCTTTGGCTCAACAACATCGTGCGGCTGCTTGCGAACAAGATAATGCGTATGGTGAACAAGTAGCACGTCTTTCAGCAGGTGAAACCGCTGCCAAGGAAGCGGTTAAAATCGCCAATGGAGGTGGATGGTCAGCTCTCGTTCAATCAAGTACAACAATGCCAGCAGATACTGTATCCGTTCTTCAAGAATCATGCAAAGCATTGGCAGCATCCTTAGCTGAAAAGCATACCATGGCAGCACGCGATAATGATATGATCTACCATGACAACGTCCCCAAGGAATCGATCCTCACTCCCATTGATCGTCTCAAGGCCGTAAAGACCGTACCTATTTCCGAATTATATGGCCCCAATGAAGCAAGTCGAGTTATTGGTGGTGACATCTTTTCACGTTTGATCCCGCTTAGTGTCCATGAAAGCGCATCCATGTATTCAGAGGAGAAAGCAAAACTCGTCCGTGCCGAAGCTGAACGATGTGATCTGGCAAAAGCAGAGCTCAATGCATCCCTTGAGTACATGCGTTTACCTCGTTCCTTGGATAAGTTTAAACAACCACAACAACAAGGCGCCAAAGCTGACAGCGCTATCCTTGATACCTTTGCCGTTCCTTTACCTGAAGCACGTGAATGGGCTGATAAGATCGCACAAGAGGATTCCGCTACCAATAGCACCACACTGCATGAATTGATACAAACATTGGGAGGACTCAAATCCCGTGCATCACAAATGCTGGATCAGATATCATTATCATTGGATCAAGAAATGCGTGAATGTGAATCCATGCGAGTAAGTATATTCATGCCTATATTCTCATCAATATACTAATCATACACTCTTATAGGCCAAATACGGAGCCGATTGGAGCCAAGAGCCTTCGGGTGCTTATACCGGTGATTTTCGACAGGACCTGAGAAACCATCGTGAATCTCTTAGCAGTGCGTCTCAATCGGATACTCAGCTTTTACATGCGTACGAAGCAGTTTCAAAAGACGTGGATATTCTCAAGCAAGGTGGCAAGAGCAATGCATTAGAAGCTGTCTTTGCAGAAAAGATGGTCAACCTTTTCGCTGAAAAGTCATCCAGCAAGGCTGATAGTCTCTTGGATTTGGAATTTGATGTCGGGATTGCGAGCAAGAGTATGGATGTCAAGGTGAAACGTGTCGAGGATGCTTTGGATAAGCTGCACAAGATCGAAGTTGAGCGACAGGAAACTTTGAAAGATTTAAAGGAAAAGGTAAATAGGAAATCATTAGTGTGCACACGGTGGAGTTATTGACATTGGGCTTGCCTATGTAGGCAATGCAAGATGACATTTCACAGCTTTTGGTTCTGAACAAAAAGACCGTCAATGTCGAGCAACAGATCTTCACCACCGAGCTTGAAAAATTCCGCCCACATCAACAACGTATTGCTACATCCGTTCACCAACAGCAACAAGGGATCCAGGAGTTGACTGCTGCATTCAAGGCACTTATGGAAGGAGAAGATGCACAAAAGCTCCAATCACGTTGGGATGCTGCTGAACGACAACGTCGCATTGTTATGGATCAATTGGGACAGGCTCATCATCGTTATTTTGAGACTAAAAATGGAATCAGGTAAATGATCAAACGAATGACATATATATGGACCACAACATACTTATAATTCCATATAGAAAGGGCATTGAGTTTTATTCCAGCTTATGCGATGTGATTGAATCACTTGCTCGCAATGTCAACAAGTTTACTGCAGAACGTGGTCAAGAGCGAGACAAGTTGGTGGAGAGGATTGAAAGTAGCCGTAGCACCAAGGAACAGGAGGTGCTCAAGGAAAAGCTAAGCAAGTACACTACTGCTACCACACCATCAGCTCCAACCGTGCCTCAAATCGATACCAACCCATCGGTCACCCAACTGGTTGATAAGACTCGTGAAATGACTATTGGTGGAAACAATACCAACAATATGTATGGCCCACAGCCAACAGCATCTCCTTTGACGCCTTCAACATATTCCACCCAATCCCAACCTTATTCAACTACCTCGGCTCAGCCCGCACCTTATACCAATTTTGCAATGCCACAGCAACAGCAGCAGCAACAACAACAACAGTACCAGTTGCCTCAATCACAACCGCAGCCGCAGCAACCACAATCAGATACACTCCAGCGTGCTCCATCTTATTCTTCCAATCCAACTTCTTCGTATCCTGCATTATCGACATCGTCTTATTCGTATGCTCAAAGCAGTCCAATTGCACCTCCTCCTATGCCACCCAAGGAGAACTTTAATAGGGCACCACCACCACCATTGCAGACTATGCCTTATCCACCCAATAACGTCTATGGTAATACGACAATGCCTGTTCCAATGTCACCATCCACACCCATGATGCCTCAACAACAGCAGCCAGCACAACCCTATTCCCAGCGTTATCAGCAACCTGCTGTATCCATGCCACCACAAAGTACACCCACATCCTTTTCATTTCCTCAGCAACAGCAGCAACAACAACAACAACCACCTCCTCTTCCAAGCAAACCTCCTCAGATGCAGACACAGCCATTGTCATCTCCTGTAACCTCGACAACACCGAGTTATTATCCAATGTTGTCATCCTCTGCCATCTCTGGTTATCGACAATCACAGCAGCAGCAGCAACAACAACAGCAACCACCACTACCACCACCTCCTCCTCCATTACCGCAACAGCCACAACCTTACATGGGTGCTTCTTCTCATGCTCCTCCTCCTCCTCCTCAATCTCAACAATCTCTATCTGGAGCACAACCACCTCTACCAGCAGCTCCTCCTCAGTATCAACAAATGCAACCACCAGCAGGATACTGGCAACAGCAGCAGCAGCAGCAGCAACAACAACAACAACAACCTTACCCCACTAACATGGGACAATCGTACAATACCAACAATGGTGGCGGTTCCCTCTTGGATTAGTTTTTCTTATTGATAATACAATTTACATTTTCTATTCAAGTATCATTGATGGTCATGAGAGTGAGAGTGAGAAAAAGCGATTTAGTTAGTCTATAATGACAGGCCTGTGCGCAAAAGTTATAGGGTGACACAAACGATCATGTCAAGCTTGCAACTTGTCACAACCCACTTGATTCCCCGCTCATAGATTCGAATGATCTACATGGTGTTGTTGTATGCATTCAAGACAATGACTTATCGGTGGAGGGATAAAATAAACCATATCATCTTAAGATTATTGGAAATGAATAGTAATAACATGCACAACACGTTCCCCAAAGTTTCATGATGTTTGTGTATTCCTTTTTCTTGTGTTGCCCATAACCTTGATTAACGACATTTACCCCTAGATTCGGGACCCCCCCCAAAGAAAGAGAAAGTATATCCTACCCAGCAAAAACCGTGAACAATGAACAATCCATTGCCCTCTTTTTCCTTTGCTCACTGTGAAGTCATATATACATACCCGCCCTTGTTGTATTCTCCATTGCGAAGAACTTGCATTTGCTATTGACGAGTGTCATCTCCTCATCTCTTTCTCCTAAAGCAACACGAGAATCCGTCAAGATCTTTATTAGCCTGTCAACCCAAGCTAGTCAGGTAAGCTACTTTTTTGCTAAGCACCATTGCCCCTCCTCCTCCTTCTCCTTCTCTTTCTCCCCGTTTCCTAGCACATCACTTTTGAACGCGCGGACATCCTCATCCGACCATTGTGCAACCATAGTTCTCCACAAGAAGCAGGTATAGACATCAAGGTGGTGTAGCAAGCACACTCTCTTCCGCTTTTTCCTTTCGTGCCATTAACCAACTATGAGTCATGGTAATGAAGGATTTCTTCATTTAAAAATGAGAGAAACGGTGAACCTAAAGAGATCCAAAAAGGGGGAAGGGGACATGGAAATAACAAAAGAAAGCCTGTTGTTGTGTATTTGATATATATACAACACCATGTTTCTTTTACTGTGTACTTGTCAAAGCGAGTGCATATGATGCACAGGTGAAAAGGGAGAGGTCAAGGAGTAGCAGGGATGAAGGTTGATGGTCGTGGTGATGGATGATGGTGGTGGTCGATTTTTGAGGAAACAAGGAGAGTGGGCAAAAAAGAATTAAGATCAACTGATATAATCATATACGTTTCTCTCTCTCTTTTTTTTTCTCTTCTTCTTCTCTCTTTCTATCTTCTCTTTCCTCCTTTTGCTTTCAATCTTTTCTTTTCCCTATTCACGCATCTATACATACACCTTCATAGTCACTATGGGCTGCTGTCAATCCAACGAGGTTCACGATGGCAAGGCACGTAACGAAGAAATCGAAAATCAACTCAAACGCGATAAACTTAACATGCGAAACGAAGTCAAAATGCTGTTGCTCGGTATGTATCCTATCAAGAGGGTATGACAAGATGAATGTGTGTGTGGCTGACTTGACAACGACATACACCACCAGGTGCTGGTGAATCAGGCAAATCCACCATTCTCAAGCAGATGAAATTGATCCATGATGGAGGATATTCACACGATGAGCGAGAGGCGTTCAAGGAGATCATCTTTTCAAATACGGTTCAATCAATGCGTGTGATTTTAGAAGCCATGGATAATATGGGTGTGGCACTGTCACACTCGTCCAACCGCCACCATGCCACCATCATTATGGATTTGCCATCCCAAATCGAGCGTGATTCGCTTCCGCAAGAGGTGACACAAGCCGTCAAGACACTTTGGAAAGATCCCAATTTGCAAGGCGTTTTTGAACGAAGCCGTGAATATCAGCTTAACGATTCAGCCAAATAGTAAGTAGTAGATCTTCAACTGCCTACCTTCATCATGGTGTGAATGCTAATGTATCCACTATCTTATAGCTACTTTGACTCCATCGATCGTATCGGTGACATGAATTACGTACCCACGGATCAAGATGTGCTTCGGTCGCGTGTCAAGACAACGGGTATCACTGAGACAACATTCGTCATTGGCGATCTGACTTATCGCATGTTTGATGTGGGCGGACAACGATCCGAGCGTAAAAAGTGGATCCATTGCTTTGAAAATGTCACTGCCATCATCTTTTTGGTGGCAATCTCAGAATACGATCAAGTGCTTATTGAGGATGAGACGGTGGTAAGTGCATGGCACACAGGGGGAGGGGTTACTTGCATGTGCGTGTGGTAGTAGTAGTAAATCACTCATCATGGCTCTTTTTTATATAGAATCGTATGCAAGAAGCTCTGACGCTATTTGATTCCATTTGCAATTCACGATGGTTCGTAAAGACATCCATCATTCTTTTCCTCAACAAGATCGATATCTTCAAAGAGAAACTGCCAAAACATCCACTTTCTGAAAACTTCCCTGATTTTACGGGTCCAGAAACGTACGAAGCAACGAGCGATTATATCCTGAATCGATTCGTCTCCCTCAACCAATCCGACTCTAAACAAATCTATACTCATTTCACCTGTGCCACCGATACACAACAAATCCGGTTTGTCATGGCAGCAGTGAATGATATCATTATTCAAAACAATCTCCGTGAAGGTGGCCTGCTGTAGATAACCACCACTACCCCCTTTCTCATATTTCTCCCTCCAAACTTAATTGTATCCTTGATCCTCCTTCCTCATCCATTACCTCTCGCCTCTTTGCCATCCCGCCTACTAGTGGTGGTCGCTCCTAACAGATCTCACATACGCATATGAGCACACTTGCCCTCGCATATCATGACACACACACATCTCCACAATTTCTTTTTCTTGTCCTTTCCTCTCCCGCATATCATTTTCTTGTATTGTCTATCATATTTTCTTTATTTGCTGAAAGCAACAGAAACCATAGCCATGAAATCATATAATCATGTGATATTGTCTTGTGGGTCATGTAGTAGGTGTGATGGGAGCAGCAGGAGTTGTGTAAATTGGCCCCTTTTCCATGGCCATCTATGAATAGCGCGCCTTACTTGAAAAGTACATCAGGCGTTAAGGAGTAGCTGATAGCGTGCAAGAGCAACCTTGATACTCACCACCGAATTGGACATACATGTAATCCTTCAAACAGAAAATAAAAAGCTTTATTTCCTCCCACGTGTCCATATCATCTGAATCCTTTGTAATCTATCTTGAACTATGGAAAGACTGAATTGACCCTTCTCCTGATGCATCTAATATCCAGAAATTAGGATGATACATATTACTCGATAATGCAATGCAAGTACTTACCTTGCGCAAGTCATGTTACGTAAACGATGATGTGCGTAATTCGGCATTTTAAGAGGATCAACGTGTCGTTTGTAGGAGGAGCGTAATGTTCACTTTATGTACTCGGGTTTGTCGTGCTTGAAGGTCAAGGATATGCTGTTTTGTGAAGGCACTTGATGACAGTTCTCGCCATACAAAAGACGACCGAATAACCATAATGCCACCACATAACCAAGTTGTTTGCTGTAAAAAGATTCACATAGAATAGCACGGGGATGGCAGTGCCGATGTAACGGAAAAAAGCTTGAGAACACCATGCAATGTAAGCCTAAACAATGGGCGCACCTTAGTAGGAAACTTTCAAGGACAATGAAGCGAAATCCGAACCTTCATAACAACAAAGAGACACAATGGTCGGTCATAGGAACGATCCACATCACCAAATACCCTTCAAGCCATGTAGGAAGCAGCCGCACCTTCGTGGAAGGTATCATTGGAAATATAAGTAATCGACAATGCTTGTTTTGTAAAGCCAATGCTACGCTTACCAGTGAGCTTGATGGGGATTATCCAACAACATGCCTTCTTGCACTTTTGGAAACGGGAAAACATCCATCTAAACGCGAGGTTCTATATGTAAGTTTATAATGCCCAACTTGAACAAGTATTGTAACGTACGTGCTGTGTAAAAGTGAAGCTCGTGTCAAGGGTAGCTTTGGTAGGTTTCTGATTGGAAAGCATCGGCATTGGTGTTGACACGGCATTGACCACCAATCGGTTGACCTGATGGCGTCCTGGATTGTAGGCAATGGCAGCAGTTAATGTCTCGTAGTTGTAAATGGAGTTGGTCTTACCTTTGTAAAGTGCGAGTGGAGAAGAAGGGGGTTACTTTTGTCAAGCCCGGTATTAGCTACAATCACAGCTGTAAATATATCCCCTATGACTGGATCAATAAAACGCACTACATCTCAATAGCTGAATGTGCATACTTAGTCATCATCATGATCAAGATATATATGACCAAATATACGTTGCTATGTCAACCAGGTCCGTGCGCATCCCGTTTGCTTATGCAGATTCATTGCTGAGCTTGAACAACCCAACCTATAACTTTGGATGGAGACCAAGAATATGTGCGTGTATGCCATTGCCATTGTTTACACGCTTGGTAGTTTCATCGTCGTCGCCAATGTTTGTGGACACAGGATCAAGCATGCCTGAACAATCATCATCAATATCCACACATATAACTTGTCAACTATAAAAGTGGTGGTGTAATCACCATCTGCATTCTCGTCTTCAGTGAGTTCGATCACCACCCATAGGTTCCACAAACACTGCATGTGAATACCACATATTTATGTCAAAGGTCGATGTTCTCCGACGTCATATGAAGCCAACATGGTAGAGATTTAGATCTGTTTTGTAAACAATATCGGGCCGACTATACATCCATGATCATCGATAATAATACTGCCCCTTCTCCCTCGCCTATATATTAAATAGTTTCAAGTATCCTCGCTTTAGAGCAACATCATCTGCAATGATTCATGTGATACTGAAACATGGATCAGCACATGGATCTCCATGCTTCTACTTGTACTCAGCAAGCGATTGCAGGTGCAATAGTTGATTATAATGATTGAAAAAGAATTTTATCAAATGCTATTAAGCACAGCGCACCATGTGAGAGATCGATAATCCCGTATGTATGGCTTTGATATCCGTTGTGTAGAGCCTGATCTTGTGAAAATACCACGTATGTATGCCTAAAGAGACATTTAGAGACATTTGCTCCGTATGTAGATGCCTAAAGAGACAAGGACTACTTAGCATCTTACAATGAATGGGACGGTAAATTGCCATCCGATCACCGAACCGAGATGCTCATTGTGCAACCTGGGCATTATTGCTTATCCGCGTACATGATGGTGTCTATGTGATCTACCGATTGTGTCATAGTAGAATCAGGAATAAGGTATTTTTGCACCCTTTTATCATTTCGTTCTTGATGATGGTATAAAGATTGATCTATGTAAAGGTATCGAGCATGCATTGGGGAGGAGTGTGTATGTGGTGTGGTGTCATGCGTCGGATCAAAACCATGGTGGTGGATCACCCAATTGTCGCAGCCGCTCAAACCTGACCGCAGCAGGTACAGCTTGCCGCAGCAGGCATGGATCCAAATCAAGTAATAGTGTACAATGCTCAATAGCGTGTTTTACCTCCCCTCTGCCGCTTAAAAACTTTGTCAATCCCGCGATTCCGCAGCAATTTATGATCTGTTGCACTCGTGGTGAAAGGATACAACGCCTGCAACGGTTCCCGAAATTCCCGGCAGGTGTTACAATCACAAGATTTGGCACTAATATATAAACATCGCTGTTTTTTCATTTCTTCTTTCCAACACCACCTTATAGATCAGATCAAATCGGTGCCTTTTTACTCCCATAATCATACACACACACTCACATTCCTCTTGCTTTGAAATTACGGATCATATTACTTGATGGAAAAAGCACGCCAGCCTGACGCTGCTTCTGCCAAAGGTTCCCTTGACACGATTGAAGTTGACGAGCGCCCTGGCAAAAGCGATTCTTATGGCGAACCTGATGCCAATGCGGTTTCCGTTGAAGGTAGCAACAATAAAGCAAAACAAAGAGATTTTTGATCTGACACAATTTTGGGTTTTGTGATCTGCAATATAGCTGCTATTGAAGAATACAATGAAGTGAAACGTGAGCTATCAAGGATCAGCCGCACAACCACCAACAATGAATCCAAGCTTGAAGAAGGCAACGCGGAAGAATTCAACCTTGACGACTTTTTGCATGGGATGTCAGATCAAGCTGCACAAGCTGGTACCAAATCTAAGCAGTTGGGCCTGATCTGGAGAAACTTGATGGTTGAGGTGTGTATTGTATAATTGACTACCACACTACTACGCTGTTGCTCACATGCAGAATATGGATCATAGGGGTTAGGTGCTGATGCGCATATTATTCCCACCAATTTTAGCCGTGTGAGATCGTTGATCCAGCCATGGAAGCTATTTGGTCTTGGTAATAGTGCCAGCAAGAAATCAATCCTCCGGGGCTTGAATGGATTTTGCAAACCTGGCGAAATGTTACTTGTGCTAGGTCGACCAGGCGCAGGTTGTACAACGCTATTGAAAGTTCTTGCTCTTCAACGTGGATCCTATACGCGTATCGATGGTGATGTTAGCTATGGTGGCCTCGATGCTGATACATTTGCCAAGCGCTACCGTGGTCAAGTCGTCTATAATGAGGAAGAAGATCAGCATTATCCTACTCTTACGCTTAAGGAGACATTGCAGTTTGCCCTCCGAACCAAGACACCAGGCAATCGTTTACCCAACGAGACCAAAGCCGACTTTGTCGACAAGATTTTGTATCTCCTTGGCAACATGCTTGGTCTTACCAAGCAAATGGATACCCTCGTTGGCAGTGCTTTCATCCGTGGTCTCTCTGGTGGCGAGCGCAAAAGATTATCAATCGCTGAAATTATGGTTACCCAATCATCGCTCAACCTTTGGGATTGCTCTACCCGTGGTCTTGACGCTGCTTCTGCCCTTGATTATGTTCGTTCGTTGCGTATCATGACCAACGTATTCAACAAGACCACCATTGCCACCTTGTATCAAGCATCCAACAGCATTTTTTCATTGTTTGACAAGGTCCTTTTACTCGACGAAGGCTATTGCATCTATTTTGGACCAGTAAGCAAAGCTCGTGATTATTTTGAAGATCTTGGCTTCTATTGTCCACCACGCAAATCGACACCTGATTTCTTGACTGGCATCTGTAATCCATTGGAGCGTCAAGTGTTACCTGGCTTTGAGGATTCGGTGCCAAAGTATGCCTCTGAATTCCAAGAACGCTTCTATGCATCCGACGTATACAAGTCCATGATGGCCGAGTTGGATGCCTATGAGAGACATATTCAAGATGAGAAACCATCCAAGCTCTTTGAAGAAGCAGTCCATGAGGAACATCAAAAACGTGCATCCAAAAAGGATCCTTATACAGCATCGTTCTATCAGCAGGTTCTAGCGCTTACGATTCGTCAGTATCAAATGATGATCAAGGATAAGCAATCTTTGATATCCAGCTTTTGCACTGTTCTCATTCAGGGTTTGGTCACTGCTTCATGCTTTTTCAACATTCCTTTGACCGGTTCGGGTGCATTTTCAAGAGCTGGTTGTCTTATGTTTGCCATGGTCTTTGTTGTGCTCGTATCACAATCTTCACTCGTGGCGTATTTAACAGGGCGTCCTGTCTTGGAGAAGCATAAGCACTTTGCCATGTACCGGCCATCCGCTTTTTACATCTCTCAAGTCATCATTGATATCCCATTCGCTGTTACTCAAGGTAAAGGCATATACACAATATCCAACATAATGATACTGATGCTTTTTTATTATACAGTCCTTTTATTTGAGGTGTGCTCGTATTTCATGATGGGTCTCAACTTGGATGCTGGTCGCTTCTTCACCTATTTCTTGATTCTCTTTTGCATGATGATGACCATGAATGGCTTTTTCAGATTTTGTGGCATTGTCTCTTCGAGTTTCTTTGTGGCCTCTCAGCTGACAAGTCTTTTGCTCATTTTGATTTTCATCTACACCGGATGTAAGTTTGCAAGCAACCAAAAAAAATGACAATGTGCTTATCAAACATCTAGATTTCATCCCATATGATTCAATGCATCCATGGTTCTTCTGGTATGTGCTCAACCCGATTCCCATCAAATATTACAGAGACTCATTTTTTGTCTTTAGGATTTATTGGATAAACCCACTTGCTTATGGCTATAAGGCGTTGTTGATTAACGAGATGAAAGGCCAAGTTTACTCATGCGAAGGACCTGGTAATGCTGTTCCATATGGCCCCAGTTATGATGATTGGAATCACAAAGTAAGTGGATTTCTCATTGGTCAATCAAGGTATCAATACTCACTTGCGCACAAAAGGTGTGTGTTATGAAAGGTGGCACCCCAGGCCAAGATCATGTGTTGGGAGACGAGTACTTGAGAAATGCGCTCAGCTTTGAACCTAATCTTTTGTGGCCAGACTTTTTGGTTCTTTTGGGATTCGGGTTGTTGTTCATTGTCGTCAACTCTCTATGCATGGAATACTTCAATACCAGCAAAGGTGGTGCAGTGACCAAGTTGTATCTTCCTGGCAAGGCACCAAAGCCCCGTACAGCCGAAGAAGAAGATGAGCGTCGTCGTCGTCAACAAAATATCACTTCCACCATGGGAAAGGTGTCTACTGGTACAACATTTTCGTGGCAACATGTGAATTATAGTGTGCCTTTCAAGGGTGGTCCACTCCACTTGCTCAATGACATTTCTGGTATTGTCAAGCCTGGTCATCTTACTGCATTGATGGGATCTTCTGGTGCTGGCAAGACCACATTGCTTGACGTATTGGCTCGTCGTAAGACCATTGGCCAAGTTGAAGGACGAATGTATCTCAATGGTGAAGCCTTGTTGAGCGACTTTGATCGGATTACTGGTTATTGCGAGCAAATGGATATTCATCAGCCTGCTGTTACTGTGCGTGAAGCATTACGATTTTCAGCCTATTTGCGTCAAGATGCCGATATTCCACAGCAAGAGAAGGATGATTATGTCGAGCAGATCATTCAGTTATTGGAGATGGATGATATTGCTGATGCCCAAATTGGTGAACTTGACCATGGAAGTGGTATCTCAGTTGAAGAACGCAAACGTCTCACAATTGCCATGGAACTCGTTGCCAAACCGCAATTGATCTTTTTGGATGAACCCACTTCTGGATTGGATGCTCAAAGCTCATACAACATTGTTCGATTTATTCGCAAGCTGGCTGATGCTGGATGGCCCGTTTTATGCACAATTCATCAACCCTCTTCCATTCTATTTGAATATTTCGATCATCTTTTATTGCTCGTTCGTGGAGGCAAGACTGCATACTATGGCGAGATTGGTCCCGATGCCCATACAATGATCAACTACTTTGAATCCAATGGTGGCCCCAAATGTTCACCCGAAGCCAATCCTGCCGAGTACATTCTTGAAGTGGTTGGTGCCGGTACTGCAGGCAAAGCTAAACGCGACTGGGCCGAGGTGTGGGCTAATTCCAAGGAAGCAAAGGCTTTGGAGGATGAGCTTGAACAGATCCACAATACAGCCGATCAGCATCCCAATCGCAAGGCTCTTACCTATGCAACTTCGTTCTGGTATCAATTCTACATGGTCAACAAGCGTATGGCACTTGTCTATTGGCGCTCACCTGATTACAACATTGGCCGTTTCATGACTATCATGTTCATCTCGTTGCTCAATGGTTTCACCTTTTGGAAAATGACATACTCCTCTATCGACATGCAAAATCGTCTCTTTGTCTTGTTCAACAGCTTCATTATGGCCAACATGCTGGTAAGTTTCATTGTTATATCCAAATATTGATTGATTAACAAAGGGAAATTCATTGTGTAGATCATTCTCGCCCAACCCAAGTTTATGGTCGAGCGTCTTTACTTTCGCCGTGAATATGCATCTCGCTTTTATGGATGGATGCCTTTTGCATTTGCCGCCATCTTGGTCGAAGTCCCATACATCTTTGTATTTTCCGCTTTCTTCATGTGCGGCATGTATTGGACAGCAGGCTTGGTCAACACGTCCGAGGCAGTTGGCTATTTCTACCTTATGCTTGTGTAAGTACCTTATTATTATGAGAATCCTATGAACTACATGAGATTAACCATTCCTATAAAAGGCTGTTTGTCTTTTGGGCTATTACCTTGGGCTTCCTTATTGCTTCAATCGCAGAGAATCCTACATTGGCCGCTATTATCAACCCGATGTGCATATGTATCCTCATCTTGTTCGCTGGTTTGATGCAAACGGTATATGCAATGCCCCGCTTTTGGAGTGCATGGATGTATTGGCTGAGTAAGTTTTATCTTTCATTGGATGTGCATGCGTTGATATTGACCATTGAATGTGTGTATACATAGATCCATTCCATTATTTCATTGAAGGCTTATCCGTGAACGAGTTGGAAAATCTTCCTGTGGAATGCACTGAAAAGGATTTTGTTCAGTTTACTCCCCCACCAGGCCAGACTTGTGGAGAATACTTGACCAACTTTTTCAACAATGGGGCTCTCGGATATGTTGCCAATGGCAATGCCACTGACACTATGTGCCAATATTGTCCCTTCAGCTCGGGCAAGGAGTATTACAGTACTTCATTCGGATGGGATGCTGCCAACAAGTGGCGCGATTTAGGCATCGTCGCTGCCTTCTTTGGTTTCAACGTGATTGTATTTCTGGGACTTTGCTACTGGAAACGCAAAGCTAGACGTTGATGTTGTAGTATAATACGTATTTTGATTTTGTTGTTTCTTGTACTAGTCTTCTATGTATTTGCCTTAGCATATCCTCTTATTAGGGTATTAGTTAATATAGATTGCTTTCATGTTGCATTCCATAACACTTACGTTTCTTGATATGGAGGGGTGCTTATCTACTATCATTATCGTTGCACAATTTGGCTGTACTTTACCGGGTATTCGCCCAGCCAAATTAATAAAAAAAGTTTACGCATCGGCCATCTTCAATGAACCACACTCAATCAGTAAATGTAGTCCAACATCCAAAATGGCTTCTTTGTCATAAGCTATTATCAGATGCTCAATACAAGTAACCGAGTAGTAAGGCTTAAGATGCAATCCAAGCTCCTTCCACCAGATGATGATCAACATAATGCACGGATGATTGATTATACAGAGTGATCACATGTTCCACCCAATTGAGAGATGTACTTGGAGTTTATTTTAGTATCGTCTATTTTGCATGCATTGAATATTCATAAGGATGTCTATGTATGATGTCTTGATTTGCAGGGTGCGCATTGCAAAGGGGGCGGTTACACTGCGCTACGGTGGCTGGTGGTAATGAATCTAAAACCAACCAGCCACTCTTGTCAAGGAGTGGGTCACTGTTGCTTTGTTTTTCTTTCCTCATCGATCGGCATGTCGGCAGCCACTTCCAACAACACTTTGCAGGTTCCCAGCATTGAAATTCAATCAGCTTCTCAACAAGACAACGACATGTCTACTCCAACTCCCAACAGCACCAGCAATGCCTCTTCTAATGCTAGTACAACGGCTACTCCAACCATCACAACCGCCTCCACCACTACTGCTACCCCAAGCCCTGCACCTCGACAAACGACCAATCGACCTCGCACATTCTCATTGTCATCGTTGGTCGGCAAGACACGACGAGCCTACTCGGTCTCATCAGCGTATCCTCCTAAAATGATACACCCTTCACTTGTACCTTCCAACCTTAAAGCGAACACCACTACCAGTAACCAGTTGACAGTCGACAAGGATATATGGTTCCATGCCAAACACGTTACACCCACGCAACGACGCCATTCAGTAGCGGCTGCTCAACGTAAATACGAGGATTTTCAACAAAAGATGGAAGAAGCTCCTCTTTATGTATTGGTGTCAACTTACTTGAACTACTTGGTGCTTATTTTACTTGGTCATTTGCGTGATGTACTTGGCAAGGTGTTTAAGCGTAAGGAGTACGCTCATTTACGAAACAACCAGGTAAATAGAGGCAATCCTCACGATATATCCTCGATGTATATATATATATATTCATCAATGACTCTTGTAGGGTTATGCTCCATTGGTCTCTGATTTCGATTCCTTTTACACTCGCCGGATGTATATGCGGATTCGGTAAATATCCCAATGCAGTAATGCACTTGATCTCTTTTGGTAAACCCAAAACCTTACATTATCCATGTCATGTGAATCATTTTAGTGATTGCTGGAATCGACCTATCACCGGTGTGCCTACCCGAAAGACTCAGGTGCTTGAAAGAGAAACGGATGATTTCAACAAGACATTCAGGTATTCATTCCCACCCGCTTGCATGGGACAACAGTCCTATAGACGACATGGTTGACTGATGATGACGATGATGAATATCTAGATTGACCGGACGCAAGATCGATGCTCTGAATTTTGCCTCATACAATTATCTTGGATTTGCTCAAGCCGAAGGACCTTGTGCTGATGCGGTGGAGGACACTGTGCGTGAATATGGCATCTCGTGCGCAAGTACTCGCACTGAAACGGGCACTTTGGATTTGCATCGTCAAGTGGAAGCTCAGGTGGCTCGCTTTGTTGGCAAGCAAGATGCCATTGTTGTATCCATGGGCTTTGCGACCAACTCGACTACCATCCCATCGCTCGTTGGAAAGGTATATACTACAATTTGCAGGGGTAGATAGGATAAAAGTAGCTAACGTGTCGACTGTTTGTTTAGGGCTGTTTGATCATCAGTGACGAGTTGAACCACAGTTCTATTGTATTTGGAGCACGTTTATCAGGCGCATCTATCCGTGTTTTCAAGCATAACAACATGGGTGATTTACGTAACCTTTTGCGAGAGGTCATTTCTCAAGGCCAACCTCGTACTCATCGACCATGGAAAAAAATCCTTGTGATTGTCGAAGGCCTTTACTCTATGGAAGGATCAGTTGTCAATTTGCCCGAGTTGATCAAATTGAAACGTGAATTCAAGGTAAATCTCTTGGTTGTGTTTTTTATTTGATTTGTTGACTGAATGCACATATACACACTTTGGTTAGTTTTATTTGTATGTGGATGAAGCTCATTCGATCGGTGCTCTTGGCGAACACGGTGGCGGTGTTTGTGATTTCTATGGTAAATTTGCTATTTGCATGCATTGTTGGCAGCAGCAGCAGCGGACGTCTTACGAGAATGTTCTACGATAGGCGTGAATCCGAAACACGTAGATATCCTAATGGGCACTTTTACCAAATCGTTTGGTGCAGCAGGAGGTTACATTGCAGGCGACAAGGTACGAGACTGGAGAGAGAAAAAATTGATAGATTCGCGCGAGCTGACCTTTTATTTGTTCTGAATAGGCAGTGATTGACCGCCTGCGGCTTACCAACCATTCCTTCCTCTATGCCGAGTCGATTACACCGCTTGTCACTCAGCAAGTGATCACCAGCCTGGGAATTATCAGGTAAATAGAGTCATCAGCGGAGACAGAGAGATGAGAGAGAGAGACACACACACCAAAAGGGAGATAATTATGGGGAGGATATGGTTGTCGGCATCCCTATCGGAACCTGCATATTAACGGAGATGGTGATGTTCTTTGATTCTTTATTCAATAGAGGTGAAGATGGTACGGATGATGGTGCAAACCGTATTCGACAGCTCGCCGACAATGCACATTACTTCGCCTCACGGCTCCGTGAAATGGGGTTCATTGTCTATGGAGACGAAGGAAGTCCTGTTGTTCCCTTACTTTTATTCAATCCTGGAAAGATTTCTGCGTTTTCGCGCGAGATGCTCAAGCGAGATATCGCTATTTGTGTTGTTGGTTATCCCGCGACTCCTATTATCAGCTCCCGAGCTCGTTTTTGCGTATCAGCAGCTCATACCAGAGAAGATTTAGGTATGCGATACTGTTTATTCATTATTGATTTTGCTGACAATGGTACATTCATAGATCATGCTCTGAAAGAAATTAGTGAAGTAGGCGATCTGTTGATGCTCAAGTTTAAGGAGCATAGTTAGATGCACATGCTTTTTTCCTCATTGTCGTTTGTTCATCTTCTTGTTACTTTACCCTACATTCTGTATATACTCTAATGATGTATCTTAGAATCCTGCTTTTTTCGTAATATTATGCAATAATACTTTTTCATTGATTGGATCTGCTACTATACTAAATCATCGACTGGCTGAATTACCGCACATCTTATTGATTGGCTATTGCTATGAGGGTTATGATCACGTAACAATGGCGTATTTTCCAATGTTCGCGCGAACAAATGATATACCGACTTACCTACATGCATTTAATCATGGATCGACAAAGAAAACAACCAAAAGCGAATATGCAGCTGAAAACAAAGAAAAGTACCGCTCTTTTTTCAGATCACATGTTTCAGCAATTTGCGGATGGTAAGCGTTTGGGAGCATAGTTGAAAAGAAATACAAAAATGATGACTTGCAGCCACCTTTGGGGGGGGGGAGGGTTGCTTTAGTGGCCAAACGTGGGGTGATGTCAGACACACGCGGCCACGGGCGAGCAAGAGCCACCTATTTGGGACAGCTCATCCTATTTGAAGATGTTACACAATAAATGGCAGAAACACACTCATAAGCTTTCGCGCGATTTGACTATTGGGCAAAGTATTGACCCGGCGTTATGTGTGCATGTGCCTATATTCCCTTACATCAACCTATAGTAGGAGTAAAATGGGGGGTTAAAGGCGATGATGATCCACTTGCTTCTATATCCACACTCATCCGATCATTGTCGTACGTCGTCAACAGTGGATGCATGGACCATGTGTTTTCACTTTGTGGATCCGTTGTTTCTCCTATGCGTCCTTGTATACTCCTGGTTACACCAAGCCGTGGTTTTCGCGCGACTAAAGACGATACACCGTTTACTTTGATAATGGATGATGCTTACTTCCTCTTTTTCCTTCGTTCATTAAAAAAGATCTTTTCAATTCTTGCAACGACCCCATATTGATAATTCTATCATTTCCATTCTTTTTATATACTATATTCAAAGAACAAGACAGCAATAGAGAGATATGATGACCGATCCCTTACCGGCGGCTAATAGCCACCACCATCATATATCGGCACGTCGGTCTCATCAACCCAGAGTTGTCATGGGAGGCGTTGACACTCGCCTTTCTGCATTTCATCAAACTTCATCGTCATCTTCGCTTTGTCGAAGATCCTCTTCTTCATCCATGTCATCATCCTGTTCATCCGATGTTGATTTACGTAAACGGATACGGGAGATTTACCAAGATTCTTCCTTAGACAGTCAAACCAAGGCTAGAAAGATCCAGGTACGGCAATGTCTCATATATATATCTTGTGCACATGTACCTCGAATCAAGGTGGATAATGATCTAACAAGTGAGTAATAGCGCCTCATGACCGCATCAGCCTCCCAAACCAATAAACCAGAACCTGAAGCATGGATGGTCGATCCTCATGAGAAGACATATCATGTAATGAACAATAAAAAAAGATGCTTAGGAAAGAAGCACAATGCTCATCATACCACACGTTGCTTTTTCTAGGATAAAGGACAAAATATTCTGGGTTGTGTACATTATGCTCGTAAAGCCAAGATCCAAGCTGCCTGCTGCAACGAGATCTTCCCTTGCCGGATATGCCATGATGAATCAAAGGACCACCCGATCGTTTGGTAAGCAGCTACATGCATCATTTTAGTGCACGGATTCTAACTAATAGCTTTTTGTCTTCTTTTTTTTTATTACAGGCACGAAACCAAAAGCATGTTATGTATGTTGTGCAACACCCTTCAATCACCTGCAAAGGTGTGTGGCGAATGTAATACTGAAATGGCTCGGTACTACTGCGATAAATGCAAGCTCTGGGATGATCAGCCCAATCAATCCATATTCCATTGTGATGAATGTGGCATTTGTCGTACAGGAAATCCCGAGGATTACTTTCATTGTGGAACATGCAATGTGTGCATGACAATCAGCATGAAGGACAATCACAAATGTATCGAACGCAGCCTCGAAAGTGATTGCCCCATTTGTGGAGAATATATGTTTACAAGTCGAACAGCTATTGCATTTCTGGTAAGTCATTGTTTTTGTATGTACATATTGGAATGCTCATTGTGCTAACATAAAGTTCAATAATAATGAAAATAATAGCCTTGTGGACATTGCTTACACAGATCGTGCTACACTGCCTACAGCCAAACTGCATACAAATGCCCAACATGTCTCAAATCCATGACGGATATGTCACACTACTTTCAATTCCTTGACAGGGAAGTCGCCCAGCAACCTATGCCAAAGGAATACAGTCATTACATCTCACGTATTTTTTGCAACGACTGTGAAATGCGTTCCGACACACGATACCACTTTTTCCACCACAAATGCACCCATTGCAGCAGCTATAACACCATTGTCCTGCAGACCGATAAGGTTGCTTGATCCTCATTTTCAGGGTCTGCTATTTTGATATGTTTACACTTGCTTTCTTTTATATGCTGTATACCCCATTCTTTGTTACCACCAACTCCTCCTTCTTATTGATCCATGTGTACTATATTCAACGACACCATTGTTCTCCTTTCCTTTTAAAGCTTCGTTCATGATTTCGTTCACTATGCCATTTTGTATAAGCTATTAGACATTAAAAATGATTTATTATTATATGTGTGCATATAGGTAGTGTGGTATAGTGTAGGGCAAGCAGAACGTGATTGGCTAATAGTAATTTTGGGTTGGCTGGGTGGAAGTGTAGTGTGAGCTCAGGCATACCGCCGGCCAAAGCAATCAAGGCAGCGCTACAGAAGGCACCTCCTCTTTCCTCACGATCCAATATGGGTAAGAAATCACCATCCACATCATCCATCCTCATCCATCAATAGGATGTATTCATCCTTTGAATGTCGTATTGATCCATCTGTCACTCTTTAGGTATTAGCCGTTCTTCGTTGAGCAAGTGCTCGTAAGTAATTTTTTGCGATTGTCTTTTTGTGCCAGCATCACTCACATGACCATGTCTTTTATAGCAAAACGGGCGCCAAGCGCACTCCTTACCGCAAGAAAAGAAAGTAAATATCGTTTATGAATGAGATTGGCATGATCGATGAGGAGGAACAGGTAAACTAATGGGGAGCTATTGATTGCTAGGTTCGAGTTGGGTCGTCCTGCTGCCATGACCAAGCTTGGTGCCAAGCGTGTCCACACTGTGCGCACTCGTGGTGGTAACTCCAAGTTCCGTGCTCTTCGTTTGGAGTCTGGCAACTACTCTTGGGGCTCTGAGGGTGTCACTCGCAAGACCCGTATCTTGACTGTCGTCTACAACGCCTCCAACAACGAGTTGGTCCGTACCAACACTCTTGTCAAGAACGCTGTTGTCCAAATTGATGCCACTCCTTTCCGTCAATGGTACGAGAACCACTATGCCCTTCCTCTCGGCAAGAAGAAGATCGCTACTTCCAAGGCTGAAGAAGTCGCTGCTGCCGTCGCTCAAAAGTCCAAGAGCGTTCAAAAGAAGGTCGCTGCTCGTCAACAAAACGGTGCTGTCGATCCCCTTTTGGATGATCAATTTGCTGCTGGTCGTCTCTATGCCGTCATCTCTTCCCGCCCTGGCCAATGTGGTCGTGCTGATGGTTACATTCTTGAAGGCAAGGAGCTTGAGTTCTACCTCAAGAAGATCAAGGTAAGATAATCATCGACTATGAATGTGGATATGCATACTGATACTTATTGTTCTTTTTTTTCTTTGCTTCTCTCTATAGTCCCGCAAGTAAATGCTTGTTCAATAAACGCAACATCCCACTACATGCATCGATTGTATAAACACACGTCTTGTCTTTCATAGTATTGTTTATTCAATTGTTGAGAATTTGATGGATAAATCGTTCACGTTGCTGCTGCGCAAATAGAGGATTTTGTTCCTTATAATCGATTGATGGTCGAAGCAATACTGTAAAGAGTTGCACTGCAGGGGGAAATTCAAAGTAGATCAGTATTGCAATGCTAATAATCCATAAGCATCCAATCCAACTTACCAATTTGTGCTATACGATCCTGACGACATGATGTAGGTGCATATTTGATCGCATCTTTCAAGAAGCTGGTAATATACAAGAGAACGTTGAGATGGATATAAGGCAACTTGTCCTTGAACTAGGTCGCAAAAGCGCAATGTCAGTCATCCACTTGCATAACTCCTTATATACAACAGTATCCATATATACCTCTGATAACGCTTCTGCGCTTTCTGCAGCCTTAAGTGCTTGTTTATACATGTTGGTCGGGATCACTGGTTCTGGTAGACATTCAAGGAAAGCCACAAGCACATCAATCATCGAATTTGCACCTGTTGTATCATCATCTTCTTTGGTATCATCCTCGGAAGCACGGCCGCTCAATAGAACATGGGTATCAAATTGCTCTCCAGTGTCAAGGCAACGACGAATATAGTTTGACACCACGCGATCACCACTTTGCAGGAACAATGATTCCTATACCAACAATCATAATTAGGTCATCATAAGCACAAAGCAATAGTAATTATACGTACAAGGCATAACATGTTTTTGTTCCACAAAAAGTTGAGCAAACGCCATAGTTCTTTGGGTAGTGTAGCTTGTTGTGGTGAGGGTTCAGTGGGTTGTTGCTGCTTTTTTGATTTCTTGTCGGAAGGTGCAGTAGCTGCTTCGCTGACAGGCAATGTCATAAGTGCCAATTGATCCAAATACACGCCAAAACATGTAGGATGATAAACCCCGGAAACGACGATAAAGAAATCCTTTCCATTTTCCAGACGTAACACGAGGATGCTGTCAATCTTTTCAGTGCCTTCGTTGAATGGTGTGGAGATAGTGGGATCTATCAAAATCTCAAAATGAAGCACCACTTTCTCGCCTAGCAATGTTGCATATCAGTGAATCACACATTGTGGCGACAGGGAATGAGTCTACATACCGGGTCCAAGAATACCAGACATAGGATGTACGTGTAGCCATGAGGGACATGCTTCATTTTCATCCATTTTGGGGATAAATCGGAAAGGTGCCAGCACCTGCCCAGTGTTCTCTAGGATGAGAGTGCGTTCTTTGTGCTCCATAAAGTTGACATCACCAAATTCAACAAAGGAAGAGGAGATTTGTCCCTTGGTGATATTATCCTTGGTTTCTGCCAATTGTCGTGCCAGTGCTGCTTTGGTATCTTTTTGCTTCTTGCTGTCTATTTGGCGGATCTGACAAGAAAATATAAGATGACGCATCAAAAGAGCGTGATGACATGAATGCTTACCTGCAACTCCATATGTGCATACACAGGCTTGTGGTCACTTGACATCATCTCCATGCAGTTATCATAACGCTCAAGTTTCAGGGATGGGACACGTTCTTCCTTCGTCTCGCTTGACATGGGCACTCGCTCCTTTTTCCACAAGATACGATCGGTCCATGAAGGTGCACGTCGTTTTGCACTTGACGATATGGATGAGTATTAAAGATATGTATGCATGCATGTATCAAAGACTCACCTTGTATCGTATTGATTGGTTCCTGCATCAAACTTATAGGTGGGAAGAAAATCAATGTCGCCTTCCTCAAACATCGGAAATGCTCTACCGGCTTTTCGTTCAATGGAAAGCTGAAGATGGAGTTAATGTCGATATCACCTTACAATGCTATGTTTCCAATTACCTGGTCATAATCCATCAGCTTGGCTACTTGCTTGCGTTCTAAGCGGGACTTGATCTCTGGCTCAGTAAGATTAATGCGGTAATTCAGATCTCCCAACCAGATCAGAAAACTATGTTGACATGTTAATGTCATGTGATGCATCAACAATGAGATCCCACTTACTCGGAATGAAAAACAGATGCCATCTGTGACCAATCATACTTGATGCCTTGGTTCTCAAGGAACGAGACACCTTCATCACCACCATCATTCCAAGAGTGATCAACGTATGATAAGAGCGGATCTTGCTTGTGCGTAAAAGTCAGCCTCTTGCATATCTCGGCAAAATCTTGGTTTCTGCGATCGACTTGGTCTGTGAAAGCTGCCAGATGCGAACCAATAAAGCACAAGTAGCTGTCATAGAAACGTAGACGAACACCCACACCACCTTTGTTTCCCTATTTACGGGTTATCAATAAGAGATCCTCATTCATCCCCATACAAACTTACGATCATGTTCATCAATCCAACTCCCACATAGTTTGTCTCAACTTCAGTGATATAAGGCTGGTGCTTCTTTTTGGCAATGACGATAATAAGGATTGTCACGAGTTGCTGCGTGGCCACCTATCAAACATCCCATAATGGATTAAGCCCTTATCCCTTACAAAAATATCACGGATATCCACCATTACCTTGTAGTATTCATCGCTTTTAGTTCCCAATGCATCAAATATCGCTTGAACCCAGGCGTTCTCCTTGGTAGGATCATATCTGATATACGCATCCTTGTTCGTTTCCATTTCTTGTAGGCTATACAAACGAGACAGCCGCATGAGTAAAAGTGGGCGATTTGTGATATATCAAACATACCCAATGACATAGAAATCAGGGTCAAAACCTCCCTTTGAGTCGGCTTGATCAACAAGCCATGTTGCCAAAGATTCCGATGGTAGACTTCCATGCACGTTCCAGGTTCCTGCAAAAACTCTAATAACATTCCTTCGTTAACCACTTTTACGATATAATCTCCCTTCATACTTACTTTGCTGGTTCCCTAGTAACGAACTCATTTTCCCTATCCATCAAGCGAGCATTGATCCAGTGCTTTTTGGCTGCCAGCGCAGGCACGTGGTTTGCAATCTTGGAAGCGGCGCGTGAAGCGGCACGTCGTAAACTGACAAATGCTTCTGATTCAGTACGTTGCATAGGCAAAACTTGAGGAAGGCTGCTGGCAGGCCGAGGTCTTCTCTTAATGCTAGGCTTTTCTTCGGCTACGAAAAGCAAATCAATAGGTGGACATATATACCATATCTTCCTCCTCCATGCTTACCACCAAATTTGCCATAGGCATCCACCCACCGGTGAGTATTTGATTCTTTGCAATATCCGTTCTTCTCTATAACGACCTGTGAGTATTTACATGTGATTTTGATGCAGTAATACGTACTTGCAGTCTCAGTGATAGTACGCAGCTCATCAAGCACGATCATCATGTACTTTTTCTCGGGGAACACGGCATGAATATCCTTTCCATTTGAAGTAAACGTCACCAAGAGATCTGAAATCATGATTAATGGGTGGTATTGAGGCATCCGGGTCGCGTTGGCATTTTTACCTGGAGAAGAGTCGTTCGAATCTTGTGCTACATTGGTTAAATTCAACCTTGTTTTAATTCAAACTGACTGACAGCTTATGAACCCTATCTTACCTCTCACATATCGAAAATCTTGATACACAGGCAATGATTTGAGGATAACAGGTGGCATATCATTGGATTGTGTTTGTAGTGCCATCAAACTATGAGCATGTGCGATACGTTAATATGCGGTTGAACTTTCGGAAGCGACCTCTGGAGAGTGAGTTACCAAGCCTCATCGGCCCGGGAGACGATGGCAAGTGATTGAGTAAACGAATTCGAGTGTCGAACGGGACGGTTGCTATTGTCAGAGCAAAGTTCAATAGGAACGCAGTATCTATCCAGAGCAGTGTCGTTAAGGAAAGAAGCATAGAAATGAAGCATCTTTGAGTGGCATAATGTCGCGAAATAAAGGATATGCATTGAATGGTGTCAGGTCGAATGACGATCCTCTTGAGCGATTCGGGTACTTCGTTATCTATGGTTGATAGCTGCTTGTCGTTGCCGGGCAACGCCGTATCTTTGGGTGGTTTCACCATGTTGTGGAAGGTCTGCAAAGGATGCTTCATTTGTGCGCACTGGCAAGCGGATATTAAAAGCATTGTAGCACGTGATTTCGATCGCTGCTGTTGTCTTCAGTGATGTCAGTGGCGCCATATAAAAAACAAACGAGACAGGCACACGCCTTGGTGGCATAGGTACCAAGCAAATGATATGTCGCAATACTTTAATAACAAGCACCCTTATCTGGGTATATCAAGTTTATATGTATCACCCAATGCCCATTCCATTTTTACTGGCATTTACTAGTAGTAGTAGTAGTAGTAGTAGTAGTAGTACCGCTCCTACTGTTAAGCTACGCTGTATCCAAGACTAGTGGTTTTTAGTTAATACACATATACGTTTATATAATTGTGTAATGGCCGTGACATTAATCTTGAAATAAACAACGATGAAGGATCCGCTTTGTTGACAAATACATATGCACGAATGGGAAGCAGTTATAAACTGGGCTCTTTGTCAACTGCCACCGCTACAAATGTAACGAGGCTGTATTACCAGATTAGACCATTATTGCAAGCCTCGACATGATATCCAAGGCATGACATACGATTGGAGGCGCGACATGCGATAAGAGGAGGAGCAGTGAATCATTTTAATTTTGGTCCAATGTTGTCGTATGGCCATGCACTTCATTCACAACTTGATCCTTGAAAAAAGCTTCGGATTACACAATGGCAACCAAAATGAGATTTACAAGGCGATCGATGAGAACGAAACATTATGTAATGTGATGATCCATGCAGGTGATACTATACGGCAAGAGTATACAAACATATCATGCTTACTTTTGGCAATTTTCAGGCCTTGAGCAACGTTATTAACAATCCGAGTGAACAACCATGAGCTGTATTTGACGCCGCACTATGGAATAAGGAGCTATTACGGAATCTTCACCAATAGCTTTGACCTTTCCAGTCCTGAAAACGATCTGTGTTACACAAACACCCCCTCTGCATCTTCGGCTCTATCAGGGTCTACCTACTTGACAATGAACAAAGACCACCTTCCATATAGCATTACGGTTACAGCATATGTAAAATACAAAGATGCCCATAACTAAAATTCTACAATGAAACGTGGGGTCTCGAATCGAACAAAGTTGCGCGGGGGGGTGTCAAGCGCACCTTGTGTGGAAGTTTCACGATCGTCGTGGCCGATCTCAGATTCACCCAATGTCACCACCAGCCAAAGTAGATCTTGGGTCGACCTCTTGAATTTTTTTCGACGTGGCCGGTGGTGACATCGCGAAATGTGGGATCGCCAAGCTTGATCTTGAAACTTGCACCCAAGGTGCGCTTCACCCCGACGAGCAACTTTGTTCTATGAAAGACCCCGCGTTTCATTGTAAGATTTAGAGATGCAGACACCTTTATGTTTTTACTATGCTGTAAGCATGATGCTATATGACAAGTGGGGCTTGTTCCTTGTGAAGTATCATGCAAATGAGCTGAGTTACACAAGCACGCCCCTGCGCATCTTCCGCCCTATCAGGGTCAAGCTGCTTCACAATGAACAAACACCACTTGTCATATAGCATCATGCTTTTCAGCATATGCAAAAACGAGAAAGTACATTTATCTCAAAACTTTACAATGAAACATAGGCTCTTTCATAGAACTATATTGCTTGTAGTGGTCGAGCGCACCTTCTCAATCAGGTTTCACGACTTAGCTTGCCAATCGTAGATACAGGCACTTTTACGTTTTTACATATGCTGAAACCATGATGCTATATGACAAGCGGTGTTTGTTCATTGTGAAGTATCATGTAAATGAGCTGTGTTGCACAAGCACGCCCCTACACATCTTCTGCTCTATGATGGTCAAGCTGATCGACAATGAACAAAGATCACTTTACATATGTCATGATGCTTACAGCATATGTAAAACATAAAGGTGCCTATATCTCTAAATCTTACAATGAAACGTGGGGTCAATCATAGAACAAAGTTGCTCGTCGGGGTGAAGCGCACCTTGGGTGCAAGTTTCACGATCCAGCTCGCCGATCCTAGATTTCGCAATGTCACCACCAGCCAAAGTCGAAAAAAATTCAAGAGGTCGACCCACGATCTACTTTGGCTGGTGGTGACATTGCGAAATCTAGGATCGGCGAGCTGGATCGTGAAACTTGCACCCTAGGTGCGCTTCACCCCGACGAGTAACTTTGTTCTATGAACGACCCCGCATTTCATTGTAAGATTCAGAGATACAGGCACCTTTATGTTTTACATATGCTGTAAGCACGATGCTATATGACAAGTGGTCTTTGTACATTGTCAAGTTGGTAGACCCCGATAGAGCCGAAGGTGCAGACGGACTTCTTTGTGCAACACAGCTCATTTGCATGATACTTCCCAATGAACAAATACCGCTCTCCATATAGCATCATGCTTACAGCATATGTAAAACATAAAGGTGCCTATATCTCTGAATCTTACAATGAAATGCGGGGTCGTTCATCGAACAAAGTTGCTCGTCGGGGTGAAGCGCACCTAGGGTGCAAGTTTCACGATCGTCGTGGCCATTCTCAGATTCACCCAATGTCACCACCAGCCAAAGTCGAAAAAAAATTCAAGAGGTCGACCCACGATCCACTTTGGCTGGTGGTGACATTGCGAAATCTAGGATCGGCGAGCTGGATCGTAGAACTTGCACCCAAGGTGCGCTTCACCCCGACGAGCAACTTTGTTCTATGAAAGAGCCCACGTTTCATTGTAAAGTTTAGAGATACAGGCACCTTTATGTTTTACATATGCCGAAAAGCATGATGCTATATGACAAGTGGTCATTGTTCATTGTGAAGTATCATGCAAATGAGCTGTGTTGCACAAAGAAGTCCGTCTGCATCTTCGGCTCTATCGGGGTCTACCTACTTGACAATGAACAAAGACCACTTGTCATATAGTATCACGCTGATAGCATAGGTAAAACATGAAGGCGCCTGTTTCTCCAAATCTCCATAGTGATGTGTAGAGGCTTTATGAGAACGATATTGATCAGCATGACCGAGAGCACCTCCTGACCAAGTTTCGACGTCCCCACCAGCAATATCGGCGCACACGGCCGTACACCCTATTTATGTTTTCATCCATTCGTCGTCTCTCCCACATTCAAGGTTTTCATAATGAACTCTGGGGTCTTTATGAGAACGAAATTGCTCGGCGTGGCCGAAAGGGTGTTGTGTGAAAGTTTCAGGTTCGAGGTGGGCAATCTCGGGGAACAGGAGCGTCTACCCTACTTTTCTCCTACATTTGGGCTGGCCCGCATTCAAAATGTTCATTATGAACCGTGCGGTTTTTAAATGAATGAAGTTGATCAGCATGTGCGAGAGTACCTTTTGAGCAAGTTTCAAGTGCAAGATGGGGGATCCCAAGAAACTACATACTAATTGACTTTTTCATAAATCCGGCGCTTTCCCAATTTCCCGCCGTCATAGTAAATCCCACATTATGCTCTCCCTTTCGAAATTTTCAAATGAAGTGTGGGTTCTTTATTAATACAAAGTTGTTCAGCATGTCCTAGAGCATATTGTGTTAAAGTTTGAGGTTCGAGACAGGCAAACCGAATATCATGCATTGATATCGGTGTATATAGATATGTCTGACTGCCTGACAGATTTAATTTCCACCTCTTCCACTCCCACTTTATTTCCCTCTTGTTCCCATTCCCAACTGTTGCCACATTCAAGTATAACCACCAACTGCAAACGATTGCTTTGCTTCAGCTCATCATGTCAAGCCTACGATTGTCTGGATACGATTCTCTTTGACTGGATGGCAATTCCATGGCGTGCACACTCCACGAGAACACCCTCGTTTCTCGACACTACACACTCTCTTGCACTCTCATCCGCCACGATCAATCGTAACAGCATTCATTGCAGTAGCTGCTATTAGCGAGGTTTTTGCTCCATTGTCTCAAAAAGTGTTTACAATCTTATCACTCTACTACAACACACACTCTTGCACATTCCTCTACAACGACCAAACGCAACAGCATTCAGTAGTCAGTTGCTATTAGCATTGCCTTTGCTCCATTGTCTCAATCAGCGTTCTTTACTTGCAACAGCATGCCTTGTAGCCTTTATTACGTGAACAGCAGATAGTCGTTACATAGAAGCAGCCTTATTTACGCGTAGCAACTTGCTCCAATATATATGGATGATGTCTATCATGTATCATCTACACCACAACACAAGCAATCTTCATCTGGTTGAGTAGTGATGGAGAATGACCAAGAGCGAGGTAGACCAACAGCCGGATGGAAATGGGGAATACATCAGCAAGCGATCATAGGGATTCTTTCTCTCAACATATTGGAATTGCAATGGTTATGATGTCGTCAGCAAGAACGGTGTGTCATGATACGTGGATTACGGCTGAGGATGATGACTGGTGATCGGGAAGGTGTTTTACAGCGATGGATGATATGGGTATACTCAAGTCAAATCACGCAGCAATTAATTCCAATCATGGATGAAGGATGTTTACGACGGCATCAACAAGAATACAATGACACCATTATCCCTGTTCTCCCGTATCTTATTCAATTATATTTACTTGATAATCATCCACACTACCATGTACTATATTCTTCGTCTTTTTAATGAATGAAATTGGATTTAACATAATACTTCATGCTATCAGCTCATATGTGAAAGACATGGATCAATCGGTTGGTTTCTGGATTGAAAAGGGGAATAGCAATTTCAAGGGCGGGAAGCGAGATTGGATCATTTTACATCATCGATTTGCATTCATATGCAAATACATAATCGAAAGACAGTAGTGATATCTAAGCCCACCAGGGCGATGATGCCCATCATTAGTGCTTGTTCAGAAGCTTAATTCATTGTAAACTTTTTTCATTATGCTGCTTAAGAAATAGTGAACTCTGAAGATGGTTGAGGTAGCATGACAATCAAAACAAGAAAGCATGTTAAAGTATGGTTGATGGTAAAGGAAACAGCAATGTTCTGGATGCTAGTATATTCAAAGGTGATTTGATGGCTAGATGATACTCAATCCTCTAAGATCTAACATGTCAACCACTAGCAACTATTCATTGACAAAGAACATGATGGTCATGTGATGAGTGCAAAGAAAGGGATGTGAGAGCGGAGGATAAATGTGATCCCGAAAGGCAAATCTGGGTGTGATGACGTTTCTTAAATGTTTTGTATGGCCGATTGGTATTAGATTCGCCTTTTTCCTCTTTGCTGCGGTCCCAGCCTTCTTTTCTCGAACCTCAACTTTGCTGTCGTTCGATTAAGAATCTCGCAACCTGTTCTTGTGCCATATTCTTGATTGACGAATCCAAAAAGACATCGACATTCGCCTCATCTTTCTTTTATCGATCTTCACTTTCAAACACCTAAATCGACAAAAAAAAATACAACACACCCATCTGATTAGCTTTTCGAATCGGTTGACGCGAGAAACGTTCTTACAGTATGAGTGGACACCCATTCGCATATTCTTCAGCCCCGGTGCGACGTGTTGCAGCAGTGCAGTTTGGCATTCTGTCTCCGGAAGAGATCGTATGTTTTTCATCAGAATCAGGACAGCTTTTGACCCATTGGCTCTAATTGCTGTTTGCAGAAAGCGATGTCTGTGGCCAAAGTCGAATTCCCAGAGTTATATGATGAAGGCACACAAAAACCAAGAGTGGGAGGTCTCCTAGATCCGCGTATGGGAACCATCGATCGTAACTACAAGTGTCAAACTTGTGGTGAAGGCATGGCAGTCTGTCCGGGTCATTTTGCACACATTGAGCTTGCAAAGCCTGTCTTTCACATTGGTACATATCCTGACTGATTCATTACTTGTATAACGCTTCATATACTAATCTAGGTAACGATGATAGGTTTCCTTACAAAAGTCAAAAAGATTCTAGAATGCGTTTGCTTTCATTGTTCGAAATTGAAAGTGGATGATGTAAGCTGTTTGGAAAAGGGGGATTGAAAGGATGGTATTATTGGGATGGTGGTGAAAAAAGAAGCTAAACAAGCGTATATTAGTCGAATCCACGCTTTGTTCGGGCAAGAAAAATCCGGGATCCAAAAGCACGTTTGCGGGCAGTGTGGGATTTGGCCAAGACGAAGATGGTTTGCGAAGGAGGGGATGAAAACGATGACGGCCTCGATGATCGGGAAGATGCTGATGGCAAACGCAAACACGCACATGGAGGATGTGGATATAAGCAACCAACGATTCGCAAGGACGGCCTCAAACTTTACGCACAAACCAAAGGCAACTCTGGCGATGACTCAGCTACCGAAGGTCGACAACAGCTCACAGCCAACAAGGTCCTTCAGATTTTGAAGAACATTTCAGATCAGGATATTCGTGACATGGGCTTATCCGATGAGTTTGCACGACCTGAATGGATGATCATTACTGTATTGCCTGTACCTCCACCACAAGTACGCCCCAGTATTCAAATGGATGGCACAAGTCGAGGAGAAGACGATTTGACACATAAGCTTTCCGATGTTCTCAAAGCCAATGCCAATGTTCGGCGATGTGAATCTGAAGGTGCACCTGTACACGTTGTACAAGAATTCGAGCAATTGCTTCAGGTAAAGAGAAAAAAAAGATCTAATGAAGCGTTGCCATGGAAACTCATCATGATCACGACTATAGTTCCATATTGCTACTTACATGGATAATGATATTGCTGGTCAGCCCCAAGCTCTGCAGAAATCGGGTAGACCTGTAAGTATTGCTGAATGAGTCTGTATCAATCAGCATGATTATTAATATCGATATCAATAGCTCAAATCTATCCGCGCAAGATTAAAGGGCAAAGAAGGACGTCTTCGTGGCAATTTGATGGGTAAACGTGTCGACTTTTCAGCGCGTACTGTCATTACTGGTGATCCAAACTTGTCTCTTGATCAAGTCGGTGTTCCACGCAGCATTGCACGTAATTTGACCTATCCTGAGATTGTCACGCCATACAACATTGACAAGCTACAAGCACTTGTACGCAATGGTCCCTTGGAACATCCAGGTGCCAAGTACGTGATTCGTGACACGGGCGAACGTATCGATTTGAGCTACAGAAAGCGCGCTGGCGAGATACCCCTCCAATATGGATACAAAGTCGAGCGTCATATCAATGATGATGATGTGGTCATTTTCAATCGTCAACCTTCATTGCACAAAATGTCTATGATGGGTCATCGTGTCCGTGTCATGCCCTATTCAACCTTCCGTCTCAACTTGTCAGTCACCACACCCTACAATGCTGATTTCGATGGTGATGAAATGAATTTGCACGTTCCACAATCATTGGAGACACGAGCTGAAGTCACTGAGATTTGTATGGTGCCAAAGCAGATTGTATCACCCCAATCCAACAAGCCGGTCATGGGTATTGTGCAAGATACACTTTGTGGTATTCGCAAGTTCACCCTTCGAGACACCTTCTTGACCAAAGATATGGTGATGAATATCGTCATGTGGGTCCCTGATTGGGATGGTTATATTCCCCCACCAGCCATTATCAAACCCAAGGCCATGTGGACTGGTAAACAAATCCTTGCCATGGTGATCCCCAAGGGTATCAACTGTCAGACTTTCCATTCCACTCATCCTGATCGTGAACACACCTACATCTCACCCGGTGATACGCGTGTCATTGTTGAAAATGGCGAGTTGATCTGTGGTATCGTTTGTAAAAAGACTGTGGGTACAGCAAGCGGTGGTTTGGTCCATACCATTGTCAATGAGCAAGGTGCTGAAGCAGCCAAGAACTTTTTGACGGGTACACAACAAGTGGTGAATTACTGGCTTTTGCAAAATGGCTTCAGTATCGGTATTGGTGACACTATCGCTGATCGTAATACCATGGCAACCATCACCAACGTGATCGCCCAGGCAAAGCAACGTGTGCAAGAAATCATCATCACAGCACAACAAGACAAGCTTGAAGTACAGCCTGGTATGACATTGCGTGAGACCTTTGAAGCCAAGGTCAATCAAACGTTGAACAAGGCTCGTGATGATGCCGGTAAAATGGCCCAGGAGAATTTGAAGATTGACAACAACGTCAAACAAATGGTGTTGGCCGGTTCCAAGGGTTCTTTTATCAATATTTCACAAATGTCAGCTTGTGTGGGTCAACAAAACGTGGAGGGCAAGCGTATTCCTTATGGTTTCCAATATCGTACGCTTCCTCACTTTTCCAAGGATGATCACAGTCCTGAAAGTCGTGGTTTCGTCGAGAATTCATATTTGCGTGGTTTGACACCAACCGAGTTCTTCTTCCACGCTATGGGTGGTCGTGAAGGTAAAATCATAGACAAGGAGTGCTATTACATTGTTATATACTTACCCGATATATAGGTTTGATTGATACGGCTGTCAAGACTGCAGAAACCGGTTACATCCAAAGACGTCTTGTGAAGGCTCTTGAAGATGTCATGGTCAAGTACGACGGTACTGTTCGTAACTCTTTGGGTGATATCATTCAAATGGTCTATGGTGAAGATGGCTTGGATGCATGCTTTGTCGAGAAGCAAAAGTTGGCTACCATTGGCTGTTCTGAAGAACAATTTGTGGAACGCTTCAAGGTGGACCTCGCTAGCAAAAAGGGATTCCGACCGGGCACACTCAACTATAATGTTCTCAAAGCTGTGGAAGGCAACGAGATGCTTCAAAACCAATTGGATCAAGAATTCCTTCGTCTTGAAGAAGATCGACACTTGCTGCGTGAATACATCTTCAAGGATGGAGAAGATAAATGGCCATTACCAGTCAACTTGCAACGTCTTATCACCAATGCTCAGCAAATTTTCCATATCGATCCTCGAAAGCCATCCGACATTCATCCTCTTCAGGTGATTGATGGTATCTCGTCATTGGCCGATCGATTACTTGTCGTTCGTGGAAGTGATAAGATCTCTGCCGAAGCACAAAAGAATGCAACATGTCTTTTCCGATCTTTGTTACGATCAACATTTGCCGTGAAGCGTGTGGTTGAAGAATATCACTTAACATCCCAAGCTTTCGAATGGTATGTGATACTTGTTTTTAGTTGTGGGAGCAATAGCTAATATGGGATGTCGCATATATAGGATCCTTGGTGAAATTGAAAGCCGTTTCCAAACTGCCATGGTTGCTCCTGGTGAAATGGTTGGCACGATTGCTGCACAATCTATTGGTGAACCTGCTACTCAGATGACTCTGAACACTTTCCATTATGCTGGTGTATCGAGTAAGAACGTTACTCTCGGTGTCCCCCGTTTGAAGGAAATCATCAACGTTGCCAAGAATATCAAGACACCTCGTCTTGAAGTGTGGTTGGATGCTGAGCGTTCTCGCAACATTGAATTGGCCAAGGAAGTCCAAGTCCATCTTGAGCATACCACTCTGCAGAAGGTCACTGCACGTACCGAGATCTTTTACGATCCTGATCCACGCAACACTATCATTGAAGAAGATGCTGATTTCGTGGATACATACTATCAGCTGGAAGATGACAACTCACCGGTGGTTACTCGCGTGTCACCATGGTTGCTCCGTATTGAATTGGATCGTGGTATGATGGTCGACAAACGTCTGAATATCACTGAGGTGGTGCAAAGAATCTCTGAAGAGTTCAAGAGCGATCTTCACGTCATCGGTAGCGATGATAACTCTGAGAAGCTTATTATCCGCTGCCGTGTCATGATGGATGAGAATGAAGAAAAGGGCATGGATGAAGACGAGGGCCGAGCTGAAGAGGACACGTTCTTGCGTAAACTCGAAACCAGCATGCTTAGCTCGATCAATCTTCGTGGTATTCCAAGAATTCAAAAGGTGTACATTGTTGAACGCAAGGATACTCGTTTGAATGCAAATGGCAACTTTGACACAGTGACTGAATGGGGTTTGGATACCGATGGCATCAATCTGCAACAAGTCATGTGCCAACGTGGTGTTGATGAACGTCGCACTTATTCCAACAACACTGTTGAAATCATGGAAGTCCTTGGTATTGAGGCTACTCGCAAGGCTTTGCTCAAGGAATTGCGTAATGTCATTGAGTTTGATGGTTCCTATGTCAACTACCGTCACTTGGCATTGCTTTGTGATGTGATGACCAACCGTGGTCACTTGATGGCCATTACTCGTCACGGTATCAATCGAGCTGAGACTGGTGCTTTGATGCGTTGTTCGTTCGAAGAGACTGTGGAAATTTTATTGGAAGCAGCAGCTGTCGGTGAATTGGATGATTGTCGTGGTGTCGCTGAAAACATTATGCTTGGTCAATTGGCACCTTTGGGTACTGGTGAATTTGATGTCATGTTGGATGAAGATATGCTCAAGACCATTCCACACGATAATCGCCAAACCATGCCCAACGGCGTTCCTGGAGATGTTGGAGGTTTCACTACACCAGGCCCTGGTTATATGACTCCCAACTTGGGTACACCTTACGATACTCGTTCACCAGACTGGGTCGACTTTTCACACCCATCATCGCCTTCAGAACCAATGTTCTCACCTATGGGCAATACAGGTGCAGCTTCACCATCAGGTGCTAGTCCTTGGCGTGGTGATCTCAGTCCATATGCAGCAAGCCCTGGTTATTCACCTACATCGCCTGGATACTCACCATCGAGTCCTTCGTACATTACGTCGCCTGGTTATTCACCAGCATCACCCAACTACTCGCCTACGAGCCCATCTTACTCTCCAACATCGCCAAGCTATAGCCCAACTTCACCGAGCTACAGCCCCACATCACCTAGCTACAGCCCAACATCGCCAAGCTATAGTCCCACTTCACCGAGCTACAGCCCAACATCACCAAGCTATAGCCCAACATCACCAAGTTATAGCCCAACTTCTCCCAGTTATAGCCCAACGTCTCCAAGCTATAGTCCAACTTCTCCTAGTTATAGCCCAACTTCGCCAAGCTACAGCCCAACTTCTCCAAGCTATAGCCCAACGTCTCCAAGCTACAGCCCAACTTCTCCTAGCTACAGCCCTACGTCGCCAAGTTATAGTCCAACATCTCCTAGCTACAGCCCAACGTCGCCAAGCTACAGCCCCACATCCCCAAGCTATAGTCCAACTTCGCCAAGTTATAGCCCAACATCTCCAAGCTATAGCCCGACGTCGCCAAGTTATAGCCCTACATCCCCTAGCTACAGCCCAACTTCTCCAAGTTACAGTCCAACATCGCCTAGCTACAGTCCAACATCACCGAGCTACAAGAACAACAACAACCGTTAAATAACAGATATAGCAAATTAGCATGTGTGCATGTGTGTCTATAAAGCAGCAAAATAGGAATGATGGGTAAATAAAAAAAGTGGTTCCAAAAGCAAAAGAATTGTATATGTAATGGAAGGAATGGTATGATGCTGGGTATTCATTGTTTTGGCCATTTTACACCTTAATTAAGCCAGTGACTTTAACGCTACCATCTATACTACCAAGCAAGCAAGCATTTGATGCATTTGTCCAATCGACTGTGGTGAGTTTTTGTTGCATTGGTTGATAGCCGAATCGTAAGGAAGGCTGACCATCCGATACCCGATATATGGTTCCCTGTGTTGTTGCTGAGGGGGGAGAATCTTCAGAGCTGCTGGGTGATGCTGAAGATGAAGATGGTGATGATGCAAGAGGTCTGGATGCTGTGGCACAAAGGCAGAAATCGGTATCAGCGCTGAATGCTACCATCTGTGCTCTTGGCGTCACAGAAAGAAGGGATTGTGTGATTGTATCATCCGTGGTAATTAAAGGAAGACGGTTGGATCGATTTGAAGAGATGGATAAACGTGAAAGGGATGATGTGGATGGATTGGAGGTTGGACGTGGTGGTAAGGCTGCCGTTGCATTACTGACACTAGCCGATACTGATTTGCGAGGATAGGCTGCCGGTGGTGGGAAATCTGCTAATTGGTGTGTTGATAAACTGGTGCCTGGTTTATGAATCGACCACTGTGTCAATTGTCCCGATCGATCAATGCTGTATATCGAGTTTTCATCAAAGCTGAATTGGGCAATGCATGATGATCGTCGTGAAGGATCCTTCCATTCCATAATTGATTTCATCGTCCGTACATCTGACAACATTTGTTAATGCTATAATAAAACATACCATCATGAAGCGCGCGACTTACCAAAGATACGCATGAGTCCTTGATCATCAGCAGCGACCAGCATTTGACCATTATGGTTGAGCTCGATTGTATTGATATTGCCATAGTCATTTTCATTCTCAGGCTCAAAACAAAACGATCCCTATTTCACTCAATCATGAGTTGCCGATCCCTTTCATTGGTCTCCTTAGGAATATACTTACAATAGAATCCATGCTTTTCATACTCCAAGCTACCAACGTTCCCGGTTGGGTGCTGCCATCCGACGTCATCTTGTTTCCTGATGCATAGCCAACAAACATGGGCTCGACAGGGCTGCATGAAAGTTGGGTGACCCTAAAAGCCGTTCCAATTTTAGTTACTTCATCCCAACACACAATAACAACACTTACCAGGGATATTTCCTTTCCACAGAAAACTCTTGTACAATAGACTTGCTTTCAACATTGAAGACACGGATCGTGCCCATATCGGTGCCCAAGAATAGCTATTGTTTTACAATATCAGTAAGCAACAGTTTCCTCTTTTTGTATTCGTGACTTACAAATCGATCTGCCCTTGCTTCCCATTCCATGGATAAGACACAGGATGCATTGTTGTTGATCTTTAATGGATTGAAAGTAGATTGGCCCTTGTAACTCCATATCCTAGCAGCACTAAGCGTTAATAAAACGTCATACACGTCGTCCCTATGTATACATACCTGACAATGTTATCCATATCGCAGCTTGCAATCAAATTGCCCCCAGCAGAAAACTTGGCGTGTGTGATAGCTGAAGCATGTTCGGAATATTCATCTTGGCTCACCACCACAAATGGCTCATCTTCCACAGGGACCGTATCAGTTGCATTGGTACCATTTTGATCCATGGTGGTGGCATTGACGGGTGCTAAAGCATTATCTTGCTTTGATCTGTGTGTACCATTGGCTGCTGCCTTGATATCATTTGTCATGGATGCCGCTCGCTGGCGTATGAGGGTGATGCCATCGGTCATTTCTCGTCGAGTAGTTTCTATCTGAAATGGAATCAGAATGGTATGATCATTTGGTGTGATGTGTCATTACCTCGTGCTTCAATTTGGCAATCTCGTTCTCTCGTGCTTCAGCGGTTGCTTTCAAGTTGTCAATAGTGACCTTCATATTCTCAATTTCGGTTTGCTGAGCTTTGCGTTGTACTCGATCCATGTTCAATGTAACCAATGCCGGTAAAGCTGATACATACATCAATGAGGATAGGTACATGTGTGTGTCCATAGAAATGATCACTTACGCATATGCTGGAATGTAGTTGCAAGGAAATTATGGAGTGAAATCATGTAGTTGTCAGTCCATTGTTTGGTAAAGAATGTTTCAAATGTCGGATCTGCAGCGGGATTCTTCACGTAGGGTAAAGCTATGATGATTACAACGAGCGTTAGTCCAACACTCATTCTCACTCCTATGAAGAATACCAACTCACCAAACCAATGAGACCATTCTGGCTTGCCATGTAAATCTGCACCAAATACATCAAAGAATTCAATGACCTTGTCCCGTCGTTTGTGTTGGATGGCTAACGAGGAGGAGGACTTTTTAGATTGCATAAACATGTAAAGTAGAAGGTTTACATACCATACACCAGGTAATGCCGTAAGAGACAAAGTTCAAACTTATTGACTGTGCGTTGAAAGCGACTATCTAGCCGAGTAAAGAAACGTAGATCGAGATAGCGATAGTAATCGATCAGCCGATGGATATCACTGTTGAATATGTAGCCGAGTAGTTCTTCGAGTATCTTGTCCACCTATCTGCACCTTTAGTTATGCATATTCTTCACTACTCCTGAAACGCGTATACCTGAAAACCCTTATCCTTGTCTCCTCGGCTCTCATTCTCAAGTGCTCGGTATGTGTTGGTGAAGCCGCGAAACTAAAGGAATGGATAGATTAGGTGAGATTGGGAATGCACGCGCCATCAAGGACAAGGCATCTAGAAGGACGCATACCAATAAATATTCCTTGACAAGCTCATCCACTTGGTACAATGAGTTCATTGCGACACGTTGGAAAGGCAGGCAGATAGAGTTGAAGCAGCAGCTACCCCTCCCCTCCTTTCCCTTTTCAAGCGGCCACCAATTTTCACTTGCAGTTGAATAAAAGACACACTATTTCCATGGCAACATGCTTTTACGGCTGGTATACTCTACAGTGTGCTTTAAAGGATACTGTTGGAAGGATCCATATCCCTACTACTACCACTACTACCACTTTACTGCTGCTAGTACCCTGTGGTATTAATCAACGAATATGCAGATACCTGAAACTTTTTGTGTCAAAGCCAAAAATGCTTTATCATCTGTGGAAATGATTTATCGAGAGCTAGAAAGCATCACCCAGAGCATCCAATATCTCCTTGTATTATTCTAATAAGCGTATGTACGCAATACACTGATACCAAGGAATGCATTGACTTGAAGTAAAGCTATTATCATCTTCCACGTGATGCATGCTATGTATGTATTCTTGCGTCCCAAGGTTCATTGTTCAAATGCTGGTTCATTTATTCTCCTCCCAATCTGTTCATTGATCATCCTATCATGTTATCATCCTTTTTTCATCAATACTTGTATAATCCAAGTACTAGTAACACGTGCATTTCTTGGACAGTGAGCCTATCAAGGGGTATGTTGTTGGAATGAAAGTAATGTTACAATCATTTCTATACTAGGAGATATGTATGGGGTTTCCATACTAAACGACCGGAAAGGCAACCATCGTGCAACTCGAATACTTCAAGACCATCTTCTATATCCCAAAAGCATTAAGCCATTTATATGTGGATTGAATAAAAAAAAGTGTTGTTGAGATGCACTTCAAGATAGGATTCATTGTTACGTAGTATTATTGGAGCAAGCCGAAATAGTAACAGATCATCTGAAAATTCATCATTGTTGTTATTCTTTGCTATCCAAAGTGGGAATAATTTTACAGCTATTTGGACAAGATAGTGTGGGATAAGACCCTATACATGATAATCAAAGGCAGAAAATAAAGCGATGGTAGATGGAATATGACTAGCACTATAGCAGAAGTATTATGTAACAGCCCTGGTATGTGTGTGTGAGATTCTTCTCCAGGCTGTGGTTGCGGCGATTGAAAAACTCTGTTTACTTGGACAGCTCTTTGGTGCGCGTGTTGTATGTTTTCGACAGCTTCATGACGTTCCGGTCGCTTATACATCGCGAGGGCTGGAAGTCGCAGACGTTAATGTTCCTTGCATCGGCTCAAGTGTTATGTCGCAATTGTCTCTATCGAAGGTTTCCAGTTTCAGCGATCACCACGACTGCACGCAAGGCGCGCTTTTCAGTAGTCGATCTGACCCTTTCAAGGGCCACCATCAGAACAACAACAACAACCACAACAACAACACGACCGTCTCGTCCTAGTCTTTCCTCCAACAACACCTTTCGTATTCCCAACCTGTATCATAGACGTACTCTGATTATTCAGTCTGGTACTGCACAGCAACAACAACAACACACCTCTTCTACTGAGCCGGTACAACAACTACGGCTGAAGCTCTATAAGCGAACATCATCACCACCATCATCATCATCATCCACATCCAATCCAAAGAAACGGGGAAAGCAACAACAACGTGTTCGGAATACCATTGCACGGCGTATAAAACGACGACGTATTGTCGAGTTATATCAAGTGATTCGAGAGGATCCTGTTTTATTGGAGCAATTGTCATCTGACGACGTGCGTGCTATGTTGTCAATACTCATACCTCATCCTGATGACGAAGATACAACGCTCGCTTTTCAAGTTATGGATGATCTCGTTGCACGACGTGCTGATTTATTTTCCCACAAAGAGTTCGAACCCTTAATAAGGCTCTATGTCGACAATGGCCAGGTGGACAAGGCTGAAACCATGGTACAGCAATGGATGGATGATGGACATGTACCTTCAGAGGATGCGATGGCGACTTTGGTAGCTGGATTGGCACGTGACGGAAGAATGACGCATGCGGAAGGATGGCTCAAAGAGATGCAAGTGCGTGGATACACTACTACGAATGCATTGGTTGGACGTGCGATGATAGAAGGATGGATCAAGCTTGATGATTGGATCAAGGCGGATGAAACGTCGCAGCGGTTTTGGGATATGGATGTGATTGCAGCATTGGATTATTGCGGCAAACAATGCGTGGACGAATGGCGTTTGGCGGAAGCAACTCGGTTTCTAAGATACAAATTACAGAATGGCATCGAAGGCACATCACTCGCTTCAAGGATTATCACAAAGTGCTTGTACACCTTTCGTATGAAAACAGCTGCGGATTTATTGCTGGACACTTGCAAATACAACGACTTGGATGCGGCACGTGTGGTGACCAAGAAGCTGCTTGATTACTATATCCAACGCAAAGACATGAAGCATGCAATGTGGGTCTGGGAGACAACACGTGATCTACCCGCAGTGGTGTCAGAAGAACAACATGCCAAGTTAATGTCAGCATTTGCAGCCAGCAACTATCACGAACATCTGATGAAGTTATATCGACATGTTGCGCCTCGATACCCGGGAGTTCTTTCTGTGGATGTATACAACAGTTGCCTAAGGAGCTTTATCAATGCCAAGGCTTTTGATTACGCGCTTGAGGTCTTTTCCGACATGAAATCCCACATACCTACCGACGCCATGACGAGGAATACCTTTTACGCCATGTACAGCTTATGCGCTCAGACCGGCCGTGTGAAAATGTTTCGTGAATTGCTGGTGATGGCAGGGGAAATTGATATGGAGCTTGACTACAAGACGATGAACGCTGTTATGGCTTGTTATTTGGTGGCAGATGATGTTGGATCAGCAATGCAAGTATTTGAGACTATTACCTCGACACATGGCCCCGACTGTGTGGATTACAACCTTCTCATGCGTGCAACAGCCATCAATGAGGGTGAAAGTGTGGATCTGTCAAAGCTTCTCAAGGTGCTGCAATACATGAACAAGCTCAATATTGAACCTGATCGAACCACCTTTCGAACACTGCTCACCATCTATCGTGGCGCTGATATTGAAAAGCAGCTCTTTGATCAGCTCTTACAGGATCAATATGCCACCCGTGAAGACGAAATTTTCTTGAACAACATGGCGCTTACACGTATTGTGGAAAACCAGGGACCTGCAAAGGCAGCAAAGATCCTATTGAAAAACGACAGACGCCATCTCTTCCCTTCGGTACCTGAGGATACACCCATTCACGCCAATGGTTTGACGTACAAGTTGATTATGGATGCTCTGGTTAAATCCCCACGAGGTGCACATATTGCCAATCGGATCTATCTTGACATCAAGAGCCGAGGATGGTTACCCTATCGGCCTGTTTACGAAGCATTGATCATTTGTTGGGCAAGGAAGGGTCGTTTACAACGAGCAAGACGCATCATGCAGGACATGGAGCAGGATTTGCATATCAAACCGGATGTCAAGATTTATACCATGCTGGTCGATGGTCTTTTAGCACATAACCATACGCACCATATTCAAGACTTGTTATCCGAGATGCAACAACAAGGATTACAGCTAGATGACACACTCTTGGCTCGTTTGAAAAAACATGGCCTTGACAACAATATAATAGAACAGTATAATAAAGTCTCATGAGATCTTCTCAAACGAGCCCTTATTGAACATAATCCTATCGTGTCGGTTCATTAAATGCAGTATACAAAACACGCGGGTTATAGGAGATGTGAGGATGGATACATACCAGTAGTTACAAATCCAGCCATAGTCACCACATGTCTTGAGAATCTGGAAATGTAATTCAAGTAAGCATTGCAGAATGTTGGCTCCATGCAACATTCTTTCTCCTTAGCGTTGTGACCCAGGATCATTATTATATGCAATATCTCATAGAACATAGGCTCTCATCATCATCCTACTAACATGCTTTCTATCATGTGCCAAATTGAATTGAAAGGAGCCCATGGTGCATTGGATGATGTGAATTAGTGATCAGCCGTTTTATAACATTATTGAAAGCATTGGGAATTATTATGCATGCCGAGTTAAAATCCCATTTTGGTTGTATTGTGGTATGCAGTAGTAGCAGTATGATGCTGAAGAATGACATGTGCTAACATCCACGATATATGCTCATTTCCCTATTTCCTATGTACCTACACTGGACTCTGCATATCAAATAAAAGAAATGCACAGGGCAATGGTGCACGACCAATGCATAAATCTTTCTCCAAGCTGCGTGGTGTGCATGATCGATATATTAGCGTTGACGTAGATTATGATACATCATTTCATAACAATTATATTGAACGTAAGCTTATATGAAGGATAGGAGATAACACACCAAGAGATGATGAAAGCTTATGGTGATGAAATAATGGATGATAACGTATATCGGCATTCGGTCTTGCAATCGCCGTGTGCACGGGGCTCCATTTCCTTATTAGGAGTGCGGTTGGTTCAAGGAACAATGCCTTTTACTTCCCCTGACCCTTTTTTTATTCTTATTTACTCCCAAGACATCCTTTTCCCCGGAATTGGTATTTCGTGTGTTTGTGTGTATGTGTGTGTGTATGTATCTAATCCCCTATTGTAATGCATAAAGAGATCCACAAGCCCAATTCAGATACATTGAGCTTGAAGAGCTATACTGTCGGATATGTCATACAATCCCCGCTCCTCCTTGTGTACATGAAGATGATAGTTCTCGCTCTCTCGCTCTCTCTCTCTCCCACCACTGTTTCATCCGTTAATATCGTTGAATAAAAAAGACCCTCTCATCATAGGAGCCCCTTACTTTACTGTATGGAGCGATAAGAGATCATAAAGAGTCGTGAAACCCATGCAGGTTGACTGACATAAGGAGTTAAACATTGAAAAAGTCAAAAGGCAGGACATCATCACACACTGCTCTTCTCTTTGAAAGGCCGCGAACATTATCCCTCTCTCTCTTTCTCTTTCTTTCTTTCTTTCTGTGTTTTTTCTTTTATTGTCAAGCATGCAATATTATTCTCCACGTACGTCAACTACTATTCGAGATACAATTCGCAATTCCACCGACTATACAATACCACTAGCTGAATCTGCACGTTCCTCATCAGTGGTAAGCTTGATCCACTCTTATTGACAGGCCCATTCATTCTCGCTCACATCTCTCTCTTGTTCACTTGCAGCCAAGCATTCCGCCAGAACGACGACCCAGTCAGAGCATCAACTTGGACAATCGACTACGCCAATTGGAGAAAGAGAATGAGGAGTTGACGCATTCCAATGTGCGCTTATTACGTGCCAATCGTATACTCAAACTGGATAGTGACCGAGTCGTCGATGAGCAGGTCAACGAACTCAAAGAAGAAATCAAGCATTTGCGATATCAAAATGTACGACTGCAGCGAAGCAACCGGTTATTACAAGAGGATCTTAATCAGCATATTGTAAGTATTGGTAGGTGAATTGAGTTCAATGCTGTGTTTAACCTCGGACTTGTATAGATGGAAAAGAATCAGGTGCGTGAAGACCAGATCAGGAATATGAAGACTGTCGGTCCCGAATATGAATATCTTGTTCAAATTATCAATCTCTTATATCGCCAGGTAACAACTATCCCTTCTTGCTCTCTCTTTCGCATATGATTGACGCGTTTTTAATCACACGAAATTAATGCAGCTGCAAGGAAAAGCAACATGCGACAACACGTGCTGTTTTACCGATAAGCCTTTGAGTGAAGGATTTTCCGTATTGACACTACCACCCGATGACAGCGATGAACAACAAGCAAAACCACAACATATATGTCGACCCTCCATTCGATCACATATCACAGCTGGAGATCTTGCCGTTGCCAAGGAACATGAGAATGGCCGGTTACGTCAGGATATTGAATCGATGAAAGCCGACCGAGATGCATTGGATCAACTTATACAAGAAAAAGAAGAGGATATACAGATGCTCAAGAACGAGTTGCAAATGAAGGATACCATTGTCTCACAGCTGGAAAAGGATTTTGAAAGAATGGAGGTTGAGGTTGTTGATCTGCAAAAGGTAAACAGGGGGATATATTCAAAAGAAGAGAGAGTGCTGCAGCTAAGTCAATAGGCGACTAAGCAATCTATTACAGGAATGGCGCCACTCTGATCGATTCAAATCATCATCATCGTTTTCTGATATCCACGCATTCCCGACTCCTCCACCCAAAGACAGTCCAGCTTACAAGTTGCCTATTCCCCCCAGAGAATATCTTGCTGAAGTACGGCAATGAACGATACCTATGTAGTAGACCTGTAGATAATAACAACTCTTTGTGAACAACATTTGCCCTTCTTTATTATGCTGCAAAAGCGGATTGGTTACAAAAGTAATATACGTATATACACACATACACACATCTCGGCTAGTTCCGCCTTTTTAACTATAATATTGAATGTAACACAGTGCTACCAAGTGAAAAGATCGACTCTATTAAGCATCATCAAGGGGGCATTTGGGGGTGGGATGATGGGTACAGTGGCACTTTTGCTAGTCAGGAGAAAGAATGAGCCAATGAAAATGGAGGGCGGCGTCACGCAGCGTAAAACTTTTTGCTTTGGTTGAAAATGGCCGGTTTGCTCTTTTCCGCCCATCTCTATTGTCGTCATTGGTCATTGTCCCTTTCTCGAGAGCAGCGATTGCAACAGTAAACATCGAGCAGAGCAGCATACGCCCTCTCTTTTCATTTACTGGTTCTCACCCTTGTCGGCCGACAGAGGTCTTATCTCTATCTACCCTTCAAGCTTTTACGGCGAACCTCTTTTTATAGAGAGTCTACCCGTAATTTCCTTTTATTCTCTATAACGTCGTCGTCGTCTGTCCAGGCTTCTTTTCTCTGCTCAGAAAGAATGCAGTTGCGGTTGGAGGCAGTACAGCCTTACACTCTCTTTCCGCTCAATAAGCCGACCTCGTTTGTGAGCAACCCTTCACGGCAACAATGTATGTTTCCACCACCTCCACCGCCATCACTCCAACATCATCATCATCATCATCATCGCCATCATCAGCCATCTTATTCGATTGCCAAACAACAGCCACAACAACAACAACGTCATCGACATCCATCAGCTTTTGAACCGGTATTGGCGACACCTTCACCACCACCCGTCAAAAAGGATACGATTACTCAAGTAGCTGATTATGCGGCATCGATTGTATATTTGATGTGGCATGGGCGGAAAAAGACAATGACCACCACCAACAATCATACCGCTCATTATCGACAGCATTATACTGTGGATGCAACTAAGCCGAGCGCTGCATTCAAAAAGTTTTGTTTGCAGGTAATAATGAAACCCGAGAAAAGCATATTGCATGGATGGATGACTCATCATACTCTCTCTCTCCTATAGCTGCTGACTGCAACTCAGCTGTCCCAAAATGCGGTGTACCTTGCACTCAACTACGTCTGTGCTTTGTTACGAACCAGTCCCAATATCGAAGGTGCCGAGGGTTCCGAATACAGATTATTCACGGTGGCTCTCATGTTAGGTAATATATCATCTCCCGCGCTCTCTCTCCTTATGATTATATACTAATGATACGATAGCCAACAAATTCTTGGATGACAGCACTTTTACAAACAAGACGTGGTCTGAAGTATCGGGTATGAAGTTGCATGACTTGAATACCATGGAGGCCGAATTCCTTGAAGTCATTGGCTACGGTCTTTTTGTACGTCAAGATGAATTTGACCAATGGAAACATGCGGTGGAAGGGTGCCGCATACACGTGGAGAGGATGTCGATGGATGGATATCAGTATTACCTGGACAATCTTATCCAAGCTGTGTTGTTATCATTGGGTCTATCGGGTCAACGCCAGCAACCAAAACAACAACAACAACAACAACGACATGCTCCTCCTCCTCCTCCTCCTTCCACAACAACAACAACCTTTGAAGATGATAATAAGCGACGTTATAAGGATGCTCTAGAACAACAAGAACGAGCTATCTGGGAAGCTGCTTTGGAAGCATCACGACTGCAAGTGGAAAATCGACAACGTCAGCATAATCTGTACTTGTATGCCAAGGCACATGCATTGGATACTTGGGGCCCTCCAGAGACACCTACATTGCCACGTCGCCAAACAGCACCACCTCCTCCCATCAGTCGCCAAGGTAGCAATTGCAGCAATAGCAGCACTAGTTTGCTTCCTCCACCTTTATCATCGACACCTGATCGGCGTGCTAGCTTTGCTTCATCCATGATGCTGCCTACTACTGCTACTACGACTGCTACTGCTAGTGCTGCTGAATACTTTCATGCTCCTATCGATACTGCTCGCAAGGTCGATTTCTTTCAGGCCCCAGAACATCTTGATACGCGTGCATCCAAGTACGAATATCACTATCCCCCACCTGGTTTAGTGGATCCATCGTACAATTGGAATCATTCACACCCTGTCAGCTGGTCCTATCCATTACCAGAAACACCAGCTGTCACTCCATCTTGGTGCAAGGATTTCCTTTAACCAATATGCCAACACCTTTTTCTTGATCTTTTTTATTCTTTTTTTTTTTCTACCTTCTCTTTATCCTCTCTCTGTTTTTATCTATCTATCTTTGCTAAACCCAAATTGTCAAGAATCCACCCCTTTCCTATATCACCCATCTTCATACTTTATCCTCTCCCCCAAACCCTCTCCCACCCCCCATCCCTATTCTTTGCTGTATTCAAAGCATTGTTACGGCGGTTTGTATCAAGAGGCGTTTTTTTTCCTGATAGGAGTGACAGTTTGCCCTTTCTCCTCCACAGCTTTTTTCGCCTCAGGCCCATTGCTTTTTTTTTTTTACCAGATAATGGTTTTTTTCCTCATACGAATAAAATGGCCAAAAAACAGATCATATAACCCAATGCAGACATTTGTCGATCCTTTTCATTTTACCCTTTTCAATGATACCGCACCAACTTCTGGTGATCGCATTCATGGATACATACGTCGTATATTGCGTCAATGTTGGGGGACAAGTTGCTATGTAATGTGGCTATCACATCTTGCATGAGATCTCCCTTCCTTGTCCCTGAACGACCGGTTTTGCCACACACACACACACATCCCCTGCGTCCCAAATGCAAGTGGTTGCTGTTTTATTTGGAGAATTTACGAATGGGCACGATTTGAGGGTTGCTGTTTGATGATGATGCTATTACATAGGATGGGTGAGCCATTACTGTGAAGTGGGATTTGGCAAGCAAATTCAACAATGGATAAATGCATTTTGCCTATTGGGGAAAAAGTGCCGTGATGAAACCCGGGCATTCATATCGTTACACTGTGGCACTCGCACCAGTTACACCAGATTTAACGAGCGCGTTGATGTGTGTAGCTTGTATCCTTCCGTTGTTTCTTGTAAAGCCTCTTGCTCTCTCTTTTTTCCTTTTCCTCCCCTTTGTGAATCGGGAACGATTGCAGCGACTTTGCTCTCCTTTTTGCCGAGAGAGCACATTCTATGCGACGTGTACATAATTGGTCTTTTATTACATCATCTACACATCCAGCATGAAACAGTTGCTATTATGGATATGGACATCGATAGTCATGGTTGCTATGGCAATGGGCCAACAAGGGCAATGGGTGATTCAAGAGGATTTCGAGCTTGACGTTCACCGGTTTTCTCATATTGTGTCAACCCATCTCTTATTCGACCATGTCGACAGTACAATGAAAATGTTTTCAAGGACCATTTCCAATCGCTTTCGTGAGGAGATCCAGATCGATAGCATGGGGGCCAATGACACACGGTGTTTACCTCTCGACGTACAACTTCTCAAAGGGCAAATCAGTGGAGCCATTGGATGTAAGTAAACCTCATATGGTGCCTCGACCCTCAAGATAGCTAATTTGCCAATAATAGCCTATATTGAAGACAAATTGCCCAGTGTCTGGAATGAGCATGCCAAAGCACTAGACAAGACATCTCTCGAATATCTCATTGAACATTTTGCACGCGACCTGTGTCCTCCTTCCAATGTTGTTTTGAATCAATGTCTTGCAGAACATGGCCAGCAATTGCTATCTTATATCAGCCATCATATTGCAGAACAACTTCGCACCACCATCAGTCATATTGTGCAACATGACATTCCGCATCTCTTTGAAACCACGCAAACTCAAGTCGCCTCACTCCTTCTTCATTTCAACCATCCTGGCTGTCATCTCGAGCTCAATCATTCTTCCAATAACAATCCTACATGGCTTGATCTTGTGACGGATATGATCAGCCATGATATCAAGGATTTATTGCATGACGTCGGTCGTATTGAAGACTCGGTGTACCAATTTGCCATCTTAGCTAAAACATCCGCATCACCATCCTCCTCATCATTGAACAACCATCGTTTAATAGATACCCCACATCATACATTGTAAACTTGCAGCGCATGGATATATATTTATATATACATATATAAATAAAATTCGTAGATACAACTATAGAGATGCCTTGTTGATCTTGCCAATGGATGATGATGATGGTTGTTGTTCTTCTGGGACATTCACGTTCTTTTCCAATTCAAAACCCTCCATACGACCACGGATATAAATGCGATGACGATCACCGGATTGGCCAGTGGGTTGACCATGCTTCAAATCAAGATAATATTCGTCACCAGGATAAGCAAGGAAAGTGTGATAACCACGATCGGACCATGTGGGATCATTAACAGGGTTGTGTTGTGGCATGATGGTGGATAGTTTGCCATTGCTTGTGCGTAGGGCACCAATGCCAGCATTGGCAGCTAAATTCACGTGATCCTGGATGGGCATCATGGATTCCAAAGAGTACCATTGAGGTGGGAATAGCACAATCTTTTGTTGTCGCCATTGTTCAAGTGCTTCCTTGGGACTAAACCAATCGAGGTGGACTGTTTCGGTACCATCTGCTTGAGCCACACTATCAGGCGACCATACGGTTAAGAAAAAGTGGGTGTTGTAGCGTCGTTTCTCAGCTCCAGGTGTGATCCAGTTGGCAAACGGTGTCAAACGATCCACTGCAGGTACCAAGCCATGCGTTTCACATAACACCTTGAATTGAGACGCATCATTATGCACACGTTCACGCCACACTTGCTTGTCTTGGATCGCCGTGGCTGGTGGATGTGTCAATAACAAGCCAGATTCTTCAAACGTCTCACGAATAGCACAGATCTTGTTGGTCAACCTGAAACGTACGATGATGCCATCCTGTTAAAAGCTGTTCCACCTCTGTCATATACACGTGATTGACATACTCTGTAGTTGGTTGCTGTTTCAGTAAAGGTTGCCATAAGGACGCATCATCATGCTTATCTACCACACCACCGGGAAATACATGAGCATGGATGAAACTGCTTTTGGCGTTGCTATATGAAATCATGTCAGAAGGAGCCAATATGGTTTGCAATGTCGACTACGTTACCGCTTCATCATTAGGACCTTGTAGTTGTGGCCATTGGCTTTGTTGGGAGCAGCAACAATGAGACTACATGGACACGCAATTAGACCAGATTTGCAAGAGTCAAGGAATGAGACTTACGTTGCTGAAGGACGAATCTCTTTGGCAGTGGCGGAGGCGACGATATCCATGGCACGAGAAGAAAAACGCTGGGATAGAGATAAAGAGGTGTGTGTTGACAGAGAACGAGATGTCCTTAGTAATGCTGCAGTGCTGAGGAGCATGAAAATATATGCGTGGGGAAAAACCAGACAATCACGTTCTCAGGCACCACACATTTCCTCGTGAGTATTTATGAGCTGTCATCCAAAACACGGGTAAAAGAATACTGCAACGGACCACATCTTCCTTCCCATAATCTCATATGTAGCATGTATATTATATCTAATAAAATCATCGATGAAATATCCCTTTCTCCCAATAACGTAATGGATTGTAAAAACAAAAGCTAAATGCTAATGAAAGAATAACTCCCAAATCGCCAACACGCTTCGCTATTGGACCTATGAACCATGGTTGACTGGTGGCTAACATGCCAGCCCCAAAGGCAACCACCAATGCCAGTATAGCAGCTGCACCTACAGGCAGTTTTTGTGGATCATTCCAGGATTCAATGTTGTATTCCCTCCTTGATCGAAATACAAAGTGCTCGGATAAGAGGATCGCATTATAACCACTGACGCAATATGCTATGGGAGGCAAAAAGATTTGGAGTATACGCACAAGATTCTCGGCACCAAACGCACCCAGGATAGCAACTATGATCATGTTGATCGTTGCTAACACCCATATGCGTCGCCATGGCACAATTGTTTGCACCGTAAGTGCCATGTTGTACGCACTTGGTACCACGTGACCCACAGCATTGAATGCGAACACCACAAGCAACAATTGGCCAAACCAGCCAATAGGGGCAAACACTTCGGCTGCTAATGCACCAGAGTCACCTGATTTATCACTATGCTCGGGTATCCAAACGGCAGCAAGGACAAATGCCAATATCTCTAGTAAGATAGTTGGCAGGACACCTCCTAAATAACTAAGCATGCCGACTGTATATGGATTGAATGTGGTGGGCTATACATCCATGAGCACAAAGAATAAAGATGATATGAACAGTATTATCATACCTGCCTTACAGTAAAATCAGCTGCTGCAAATGGCCATAGTGCTGTACTTGAGTAGATGAGTCCAAAAAATGACATTACGGCTCTGGATTCGGCTGCAGGATAAGAAAGAACAGAGCTATTATGGTCGTATCTTGCCAATCCAAGCCCAAACAATAAGCCGAATGCAGTCCACATTGGTATCCATAGCCACCGTTGCAGACTATGAATAAGCTTATATCCAATTAAACAAATGATCCATGTTGCTACTGCCAAAATTACAACGCCCGCCCATAATGGCAAACGCGGTTCCCCAGGCCCTCCCATGGCAGCAAAGAATTGTGCTGATTGAATAATGTTGATGATCATCCAACCGGCAGAGTTGATCCAGCTGAGAGCTGAGATAACTTTGCCACCATAATAGCCAAAGCTGTATCTCACAAGAACCATTTGTCGCAACCCGGTCCGAAAGCCTAGTGTGCTGTACAAGGAGCCTGTAAAGTGTTACATTGGTCTCAAACTATAGCTACTCGAAGTATCTTGTATGTGCATACCAGGTATTGAAGCGATCCCGTTTCCAAGGACAATACAAAGAAAGGCTTGCCAAAATGCAAGTTCATAGAGTTGCCAACCCAGCATACCAATCATTAGATAGGCCAAAGTGCTGCTAACTGAAAACCAAATCGTAAAGTTATCCCATATCCGAGTGTGTGGTCGTTGGTCAGGGGGAACTGGATCAATGCCTTGAGTTTCAACCTTGCACCAACGATAACAATGACGTGTTGTGTCTCGTTGTGTGATCTTATCTTCCTGGTGCTCTTGGATTTGTTCCTCATGCATGATGAATGAGCTATAATAAAACAAGTGAAAGAAAGAAATGACATGATTGATGGTGGTTTTTGAAGAAGCGTTAACGCCGCACCCTACAGCCCCTTACATTAACTCAAATCATGCATGAAATTGCAGTAGTCTATAGAAGAATCAACACAACAAGCCAATCCGGAATTATCTGCATATGGGATCCGTATGCTTTTATATACACGGGAACGCATATCGTAAATATACATGGCTTTCAGCATGATGCTTTTAAAAAAAGGTTCATTCAACTCTTGACAATAATGAAAGCTCATGGGATTACCGGAATCGGTCATCCGGCAAATAATGACACACAATGACCATCAAAGGTGCCATCCATTGCACACCCGGTATGCAATCATCATCTTCCTTCAACAACTTCGATTCATGCTCGAATGGAGTGGTGCAACGCTACGATGATGCTAGTGGAACTCTGGAAGATATAATGCGCTGTGGCACTGTCAAGTGTGCTTCGTGCGCACATACTCAAGCAGGTTACAAACATGGGCGTCGTTGTGCTTTACTCATGAACACAAGAAAACAGCTGTGACACGGGGTTGGGTAGTAGCAAGTCTACTGTTTCAGATTCAACGGAGGGCAACAAGAGTACCCAGACAACAAGGAATCTTACACTGCACAGAATGCATATATAGCCAAATATAGTCTGCACGCGTTGCATCTTTTTCCACAAACGCATACATACCACCCACCCGATATACATACATGCCTACTATAAAAACCACATAGACAACACGCACATTTTTTTGTGTTTCTTTTTCTTTGTGTGTATTCTTTCTTTTCTTTTTTGCAATGAAATCAAGGGACAATAACATGCAAGACGACCAAATCATTGTGACGCCTCCATCACCTCCCAGCTCCTCGTTTATGCATCATGACGACGAAAAACCCAATATTGACGATGCCACTGTGATTGAATCCTTATCCAGCTGCCAAGATGATATCAATCAAGCACAGCATTGCTTAAAGGAGCAATATCGACGTGGTGTGTTGCTACGTTCCTTTTCGGATCCTGCACCTGCACTCAATAAGGCGAATATTATGGATTGTCACCGACTGGCTATTGAAGCATTGCAGCACTTATATGTGGAAGAGCGTCGTAGACATACGAGCTTGGAAAAAGAAGCTGATATTGCAAAAGAACAAGTGGTCAAGGTAAATAAATCCATTCTCAATGACATAGATGATGCTAACGTGATGATTAAAAGTTACAACAAGAGCTCGCATATCAAAAACGGCAGCATATGGCTGAGAAACGCAAGGTAGGTTCTTAATAGTATCATGGACTTTTTAGATCTGATGGAAATAATGATGATGATGTAGTGGCAAAAGGATATGACCCGGGTGTATGAGATGGCTGAAACAGTGTATGAAATGTCATCCCCAGCAGCACAGCATCGGAACCGGAAGCAAGCAACAGCATCATCGCCTGTTGAGCTGCAGAATAAACTGTACGACATTCTCGCCAATACTATGCACCTTCAACAACATCCATGCACCTCTCTAAACTCGCGTGCGGATGATATTTTCCCTTCTCATTTTCTTTAATCCCCCATTTTATCCTCCTCACCACCTTTCGAAATAAACAAAAAGTATCCTGGAAACTTGGCTCTTTTACTCCGTCAACATTCTATTCTACATCTGTATCCATGGCAGACATTGTTTGGGAGCTAATGCATACGTCTAATGCAACCACATGAGCAAGCTCAATGGAGGGGACTGTCCCATTGCGTCGAGATGGACAACAAAGAGGTAGGTTTCACCCCACGCACCACGATGGAGCAACAAGTCCGAAACAGGCAAAAGCTAAATGGACAGATTCAGTTGGCAGTTCTCGCGGACACGCTTTTTCCCTCTTTCCTTTTCATTTTATTCATGCTACAATCCTTCATAAAATCGGTGGGGCTTGCTCCCTTGGATGCCTATGTTGAACCACGCATATCTATCGGGAATGCCGTATACGATCGTGAATCATCCACTGGCAACTTTAAAGTGCACATGGATGCACAAGCAAGAGCTCTCATTATCAAGAACAGCAAGGGTCGAGTAATATGGAAATGTAAGCGAGCCATGTTGCATCACATGTGGAGGATCTTGTTTCTCACGCTCCTGCACAGCTCTCCATAACATTCCTTTTCTTTTGTCAAGCATCGGCGATGATGAAATAACCACGGAGCCCTACAACGATGCTCTTTACAAGATTGTGGAACATGACGAGCACATCACCCGACTTCAAACCATTACCCGCATTGAAACCAGCAATAACCAAGTACGCATCTATGGTGGCCTTGGCACCAAGATATCTCCAGCCACGCACTTGGATTATGAGTTCATCCTCGAGGAATTATCACCAAATCAGCTCCATTTCACAGCACGCATTGTCAATCGAGATACACCCATGGCCAACTATCAGCGACTTTTGTTGGTCTTTGAGAGCCACAAGGATGAAGACTTTTATGGATTTGGTGAACAATATACGTATGGATCGCTCAAAGGACACAAAGTCCCCATTATGATCAGGTATGTGTGTGTATATATACAAATGCATGATGATGATATGGGTCATAATAACAAGAATACATCCTATTTTAAAGAGAACGGGGTCACGGTCGAGGTGGGCCACAGGTATGTTTTGTGTAACAATGCAACGGTGGACATATGACTCAACCATGTCATGCATAGGCATCATCTTTCATCAATTCAGCAGTCAGCTTTGTCGAGGGCTACTTTGGCGGTGATGATGGCTACTGTAGCTCCACCCTGTCGGTTCCACAATATATCACATCGGATCGACGATGCCTGTTTCTGGAGACTTCTGAGTATACAAGCTTCAACCTTACTGATCCGGATCGTGTCACAGTGCGCATTGACGCCAGTGAAATGGCAGGTAATAATGTAACCATTTTTAAAACAGGGTGTCACATGAATACTTACAAGAAGAAAAAAAAAACAGGACGCATTGTGGATGGCGAATCGATGCTGGAGCTTATCACTGAATATACATCCTATTGTGGTCGTATGGCACGGTTGCCTGATTGGGTCAATGAAGGTGTGGTTGCCGGTATCTCTGGTGGCAAAGACAAGGTATATCAAATCGTGGAGCAACTTCAACACCATGATACGCCATTGGCAGCTGTATGGATTCCGGATTGGTGTGGTCAACGTGTACAGTCTTTGACACCCAACGTGGCATTGAAGCGTTTATGGTGGAATTGGGAAGCCGACACGAATGCATATCCGGATTGGAACGGCTTTGTCAAAGAGCTTACCAACGACAAGAACGTGCGTGTGCTCAGTTACATCAACCCATTATTGACAACCACCCAAAAACCGGGAACACAACGTGACCTCTATCAGGAAGCTGCCAACAAGCAGTACTTGGTGCGTGCACCCAATCAGCAACCTTACATTGTGCATAGCGGGGGTTTGGAGGCAGGGTTGTTAGATCTTACCAATCCAGAAGCAAGAGAATGGTTCAAGAGTGTCCTCATAGACCAAGTATGGGATGCTGGTATTTCAGGTAAATACTGCTACTGCCTAAGTACTTGATACAGGCACTGACACTATTTGTGTGTGATAGGAATGATGGTGGATAGTGGCGAAGAGCTTCCTTATGATGCAAGAAAGATTATTCTCAAGGAAAACAAGCCTCCAAGCACATATCATAATCTCTATGCAGAAATGTGGGCCAAATTGAATCAAGAGGTTATGGAAGAGCAATCACTCCATGATGCCGTCTGCTTTTATCGAGCTGGTTATACGCGATCTCCACAATACATGTCGTTGGCGTGGACAGGCGATCATAATGTGTGCTGGGATCAAACCGATGGATTGAAAGGCGCTGTAGCTGCCATGCTTTCAGGTGGATTTTCTGGTTTTACGCTTACGCATTCGGATATTGGCGGTTACAATACCATTGAAGGACAACTGAGAGGTGCTAGCATGACACGATCACGAGAGCTGCTTTATCGATGGATGGAATTGGCGGTATTTACGGCCATGTATCGGACTCATGAAGGTGCGTGAATGATGGAAAGAAAGAAAAAAAATGTCGTGTCGCCTATATTTAGCTCACACCTACCTCTCTCTTTGCAGGCATCCTTCCCGAAAGAAATGCTCAGTTTTATGACAATGACGGTAAGTGCTTGCATGAAGAATTAAAAGACGTCCATTGACTCATTTCAAAAACCAGAAACCTACACGCACTTTGCACACATGGCCAAATTGTATGTTGCGCTAGCTCCTTATCGAAAAAAGCTTATGCAAGAAGCTCATGAGAAAGGTTGGCCGATGATGCGTCATCTTGTATTGTACTACCCACACGATGCCACTGTCAGGCAACTTTGCTACACGCAGTTCCTGTTTGGACCCGATCTTTTGGTAGCACCCACCTTGTCGCCATCAGCGTCCTTTGTTAAGGTGTACTTTCCACAGGATTCTCGCGATGTCTCATGGCGTCATGTATGGTCTGGTAAATATTTTGAAGCGGATGGAAGCTACAAAACAGTAGACACACCCCTTGGTCAGCCTGCCATGTTCATCAAAGAGCCACGTCAAGATAACGGGTTGCTAAACAACCTGGTGGATTTTGCAAACACCTATTGTGATTACGTAGCCAATGTAAAATAAAAAAGAAGCATCACTTTGTACATATATATGGTTGTGAGAATGCTGTACACGAAAAGGATTTATTTGCAATGGATAAAGAAATGGACTGGTGGTGAGGGACTTTTTTACTTTTTGACGGATTTCTTCAATTCATCAATATCCTTCTTGAGGGATTCGGTTTCTTGCTTTTGATGTTCAAGAGCTTCACGCAAAGCGCGGATCTTTTCCTCATCCTATGTGCATCACCCATGAATATATGTATTTACATGATGACGCGTAAACCCAACCTTATACTTACGTGTGAACGAGCCCATTGGTTTTCAACAGCCTTTTCCTTGTCACTGAAACCGCCACGGGAGCTGACAGTGGCACCTTCACTACCACCGTATCCACCACCATTGGAATAGAAGCGGCACATGGTGGCACGACGAGTAACAAGACGAGAAGAGACGCGAAGCATGGTTATGTTTTGAAGAGAGAGAAAGTGTTTGGAAGAAGAAAGAAAAAGGTTAGGTGAAAGGTTTCAAATTTAGACAAAGAAACGAAACCTGCATGTCTCTTTTATAATCGCAGCATCCAATCACAGTGTCTGCATGCCCGTGGATGTCATCTGATCGCAAGCGGGAACGTGTTTATGGCCTGATTCACCCAACAAACAATCACACACACAAACACTTGTTTGCTATCTACCAACTCATAACACTTTTATCCCTCACCAGTAATCATCCCAATAAAGTTGTCAGTAATAATAATAAAGTCGCACCATTATCGTCATGCGTATAATAGCAACAACGATAAGAGCAAGCAATCCATCGGCTCTTGTTATCCGCGGCATGGTTTATTGTACTACCATCCACGCATGGCACCACGGATTATTTCGCCATTTGCGTGTGCAAATACAAAAGTTGATGGGAGAGCCCGCAAGCATCACAGCAGGTGATTTGTGGTAGCAGATGGATCCCATGTCCTGGTTTGTGCATTCGTATTCAATCACAAAGGCTCGGTTAGATATATCACTGGTGAAGGTGTTCAGCCAATCTATCAACCCACTACCACAGAAATATGTACCCACGCCCACCATACACATAAAGATGTTGTCGCCCATCATTGTACTTCCATACATCATCTTTCCTTTCTTCCATCATATCACTCTTTGATTGCTGACACCTTCAACTCCCAAGGTAATGTGAGCACCATGGTAGATAGGCTTCTTTGTGAGTGATCCATACTAATACTTGCAATTCTTTAGCGTTTCATTATCATCCTACTTTTATTATCCTTGTTGTCATTGTTATATTTGGCTTTATTATGATAAAATGTGATAACCTCGCTTGATGAATCACATACTAATATTCTTTTGATGTAGCTACTTCCCGATACATCTATACATACATCGTCTGAAAAAGATGGAGTGAGTGGTACAGCCCACAATTGCCCGCGTGGGGGTTATATAACGATTTCTACCAATCACTATGTCAGCTTCTGCTGTTAGCAGCAATATGATGGATGAACATTACAAGGAGGCTGATCATGGCGAAGATACGGCAATCCACTCATACACATCAACAGAGCATGAAGGTCTACAGTGGAATCCTGCCTTTGAAGGCATGCTCTTTTGATGAGGGTACAACGCAAACCACTGATTGATGAAGTGGATGATTCCTGGCACCGTTGGTGTGACCAACGTGAAAAATGTGGACGATACTTGATATGTAGAATGACCCACGATGCATATCTTCAAGAATCCACAAATACACTACGCGATCCAGAGATACTCAAGCAGCCAAGGCTATTGCTCTGGTTGGATCAATATTTTATAATTAAAAGCTGGCAAAGGTGCACCTTCTCAAAGCTATATGACAAGAAGGCTTTCACCTTTAAGGTCAATGATAATTCAAGCTCTATAGGCATTATAGTAGTAGGGATATTATAGCTGCTTTACTTTTGTTCCCACCCACCCCAACCGGATTTTGTATTCTCAAACGCAAAGCATTGTATACATCCACATTTATAAATGTCGTTTTATTATTGTATGTACATATGTATTTTGGAGAGACGTTGAATGGTCCCAGAAGCCAATAGTAAGATAGATGAGATCTCTAGCTATACGGCATCATGCATGAGTAGTATCTTTAATCAAGAAGGTGTTCCTTAAGAATTACTGAGTAGCAGCATTACTGCATTGACGTGCAAAGAACGCGTCGGGATGCCGCGGGATGACGAAAAGAGACGTGCCTCCTCCTCCTCCTCTCCCTATTTTGTTCTCTCTCTCCTTTCCTCTTTCTCTCGCATAAACCATGGCCGACAGCAGTGATCAGCAACAAAAGATCAACACTCTCTTGGAAGAAGGCAATCGATCCTTGTCCCTTAACGATTACGAGACCAGTGTGGAAAAGCTCGGCGAGGCTTGCCAGTTACTGTAAGACTTGGTTCTCGGATCACCATTGTGATCTGTTCCTGGAGCATACGCTGATACAGGCAAATGTTCTTTCGATAGTGACTCCATCCACGGTGAATTGGCTCCTGAGAGTGGTGATGCCTACTTTGCATATGGCCGTGCTCTCTTGCAACACGCTATTCAACAAAACACAGTATTGGGTGACTCCAAGCGTCAGGATGAAGCTGCAGCGGCTTCCACAGCATCATCAGAAGCAAAACCAAGTAGGTTGGATAAGGACAATGGTAGTATCTTAGTGCTCAAACTATATTAATAGAGACTACATCCAACTCCAAGTTCCATTTTGAAGATGATGATCAAGAAGAGGAGGATCAAGAACAAGACGAGCAGCAACAACAAGGCGATGAGGAGGATGATGAAGATGATTTCCAAACTGCATGGGAGATTCTTGATTTGTCACGTGTGATTCTTGAAAAGAACGATGACAAGGAGACGCGATTAAAGTTGGCGGATGTGCATTTATGCCTGGGTGATGTGTCAGTGGAAACAGGTAAATATCAGTACGCATCATGTAGGAAAGAGAGATATATATTAACATGTCATGATAGAAAAATTCGATCAAGCATTACCTGATTATCGGAAAGCTTTGGAGATCAAAAAGGAGTTATTGGATCAAGGTGATCGTCAGTTGGCTGAGGCACATTACAAGTTGGCCTTAGCGCTTGAATTTTCGACAAATGAAGGAGATCAAGCTGGTGAAGAGATCAAGAATGCAATCCAAGTGCTCAAGAAGCGAATTGAGAGTATACAGTCTGACACTACCAAGGATGAGGAGGATGATGTCAAAGGAAAAGGAAAGGCTACTTCGACCCCTGCTGCTGCTGATGACAACAAGGAAGTCAAGGAAATCAAGCAGTTGATTGTTGATATGGAGGAAAAGGTAAACCAATTAGGGAAAGAGCTAGATGCCGGCAGGATAAAATGCTTATTTATATTTTTAAGGCTGAGGAACTGACAAGTCGCCAAGAGAAACAAAAAGAAGCAGAGGCATTACTCAAGAGCTTCCTGGGTGCTGGTGGACAATCTGCAGTTACAGCTCTCAACACAGCCACTGTCAATGACCTTTCATCCATGATCAAGCGCAAATCAACCAATAACCCTGAGGGAAACAGCAACAAGAAGCAAAAGCAATAAGGTCGATGATTTGGATGGATCGAGATATGCATGATATGCGGGCCATAGAAGCATCCTATTCACTTGTTTTGCTGACAATAAATGTTTGGTTTACCTTGAGAAGAATAATTGCTATTTGAAAGTGCGCATTGTGATATGATCATTGAATAAAGGATACTATTGCTATCATCAAAATGACATGCTAACATGATTCCTTCACTCCTAAATTTCATTTTGAACCATGATTGTATTGGAAATGAAAGCGGCCATATCGCTGTACTTTTTACCTACAATGAGTTCACTCTTTGTCCTTTGGTTCTTTGTTTTGCCATAATCTTCTCAATGCATTATGTACACAGCCGGCGTTACAACTAGATCTCTATCGACCATCATGACTGTTCTATGATAACGTCATTTTTAATGCATTGGTAGATAAACCAAGATAACGCTCTCCAAGTTGTCGCCTTTCCATCACAATGACAAGAAAAAACAAGGTTTATTCATAACAAGACTAGGCCGGCTATGTCGATAATTGAAATATGAGCAAACTGTAATAAGGAAAAACGGGACAAGCTGTCATTCTATAGGAGGTGCAAGCATACGTATTATTGATGGGATGTCTAAAAGTGTGTATGCTGGACATACAAGATGGAAGAGTGACTTGAACAAGATAATGGTTCTCAGGTGCCGAGTATCTTGTGTATCAAAGTGACGCCATACGGATAATGAGCAGGAATAATCAAATGGCGAGAATCCTGCATGAGAGAAAGAGAGAGTTTCGCCACGTATAGTACCATTCACGATAATCTTGAGAAAGGATCGAAGGCGTCCATTCATGTGACGATGATATTAAGAACACCACCCGAAGATCAAAGCGCCCATCTTTGCACCTTGATTCTTCTCCTTTATTTATTGCACCTCTTTTCCAAGGTTCATTCTCTATCTTTCTTTTGCATATCTATGAAAAACGCCTTCTCTTTCATTATCCTTCTGCTGTTGCAGGCATTGATTATTTCCATAACTCAAGCTGCTGATGGGGAGTCCTCCACTACCACTACCAATGTCCATGAAGAAGCATCATCATCCAGCCTTTCTACAGCTCAATTCTGGGGACAAATTATCGCCATCGTAGCACTAGTTGTATGTAGTGGCATAGTCGCAGGTATGATTAAATCATGGCCACGGCCCTTTAATGTCACATGGTGGAAACTCATGATGATCAATATACGCCTTCCTCCCTGCGTATGTAGGATTGACACTTGGTTTGGTAAGTGAATCTATCTAACTTTGTCCCCACTTTGGAATCATCCTCCTCTTCTTCTTTCTTCTCTTTATCATGCAAGCTGCAAGAGGGAGAAAGGGAGGGTGGATTTGAACGTTATCACAATAACAGCGGTGACTCAAATGGATGCTCTATTACTCCTTGTCAATGGTACTAGATGTCTCAAGATGTCACCAATCTCGCCATATTATCTGCAGCTGGTACGCCCAAACAACGGAAATATGCTGCACGCATCATGCCTATCCGCAAAAACGGCCATTTGCTCCTGACAGCCTTACTCCTCACCAACACCGTGTTGAATGAAACTTTACCTGTGCTTATTGATGGCCTTTTTGGACAAGGCAAGTCATCATTATTATTATCCCCCAGCATCACGTCATGTTCTTTTTATCCCAATACCGCCGGCTATTATGATGTATAGGGTATTTGGCTATCATTCTATCGACCGTGCTCATCGTTCTCTTTTCGGAAATTATACCTCAGGCCGTTTGTTCTCGTAATGGTCTCGCCATTGGTGCATTCTTTGCGATACCGGTTCGAGTATTGATAGGATTTTGGTATATCATTGCATGGCCCATTTCCAAAATATTGGACAAGTGCCTCGGGAAACATCACGGCTTTGTATATAATATCTCTGGTAAGAACACCATTCACACCTTATTTGCCCACGTAACATTCACAATGATGGTATATATGTATGGATTCAGAGCTTTGTGAGCTTATCGGTCTCCATAGCAACAGCAATTCAAATCAATTGCATCCAGGGCCGCTTGATCAAAGCACCACGTCATTAATTCAATGCATTCTGAAAGTATCAGAAAAGACAGCAGGCGATTTACTCTATACACCACATCCAGCACACCACCATGAGTGTATGCTTTATGCGGATGATGCAATCGATAACGCCTTATTAGGCCGAGTGGTTGCTAGTGGCTACGCAGCTCTCCCTGTCTATGATCGAATACTTGACCAGCAAGAAACAAAACAAGAGGCCGTGATTGGAACGATCACAGCTAGCAAAGTAAGAAAGAAAGAGAAGAAAGGAGGCCACATCTCTCTATCCTACAGCACTTTTAATACCTATTGCCAAAACAGCTGTTTTCGGTGCTTCATTATAATCCAGAAAAGAAAACCATCCGCGATTTGACATTGGATCCTGTCATTGAGATACCAGCATCCACGAGGGTTCTAACACTTTTACAGCTACTGCAAGATGAGCCATGCAAGTATTATCGTTTAACCTGGCAATATGATCTGAGTATTAACCTTGCCTTGTTATCCCTTTAGCACATATGGCACTTGTGACATCATGTACATCACGTAATATAAGCCCTCGAACAAGCCATGATAGCAACGGGTCTCTTGAATCGCTATCCACAGCTAATCACAGCAGCAGCGATACAAGCAGCAGCAGCCGTATGCATAGGATAGCTTCATTAGGAATCGTACGACTGGAACATGTCATGGATCATTTGCTACAAACATCATCATCATCAGCAACGACCACTACCAGCACGGATAGTACATGCATCAAGATGATGGATGAAAAGACGGATACAACACCAAAAAAGAGCGACGTTACTAGTCGTAGACTATCCTGGAATAACACCGAACAAGCGGATCAGGTCTCAAAAAGTACAATTACATGCAGTAGCAAAGCAAGTAGTGAAACAGTCATCTCCAAAGCATAATTGTATGTGTATTAAGGAACCACCAATGCAGCCAATTTTTCTCTTTCACGAGTAAAAAAATAATATCATATGCATCCATAGACCAGGGGTTTGTCATTGGAGGGGGCGTCTAGTTTTCCACGCCATGTTTCAATTTCTCAACCCATGATATCATGCTTTTGTCAGAAAGGACATGGGTTGGATGCATGCACATTGGGGTATATAAACGTCGCACTTTAAGCGATCCATGCCTAGTAGCATTTGACTTTTTACCATGAGCAACCGCAACAACAATCATCCCACCCATCACCACACTGCACGTTTGGGCACGGTAGCACACACCGAAGCTGCCCTTGGTACTGGCGTTGACTATGAACGACCCAATGAAGGTGAAAACAAATGGTACGACAACGTCGATGACGTGTTCAAGGAAAGACACTCGCAGCCAAAGAGAGCACAACATGAATCCCGAGGACATCGCATCGATCGTGAGCTAGCCGAGGAGGATCGTGAAGAAGTCGCAGAGAAGGAGAGGGCTCGTCAAAATCGTTAATTTTGTATATAGCATAGTTTTGAACCCCCATTGAATATACGCATTAAAGCATCTGTATATGTATGACAAGATCTTAGATCGATCTCAAACCGAACGCATGGATGGGAGAAGGAGGGGGTGAATGTGAAAGGATGTTGGTGCAGTAAAGGGATGACCATGGACATTATTAGGAGAGAAAGTGGTGGCAAGTGCCATATAACTAGTAGTGGTCTTTTTATCTCGAGACAGCTTTTCCAAGATCAAAATACCCTTGCAAACATCTATACTTTTCCATCAAATGACAGAGGCGGACGACATTCATTCATTGAATTCTTCCACTGTTAATAATGATGATTACCTTGGTGAGCAACGTCCTATATAAACAAAACTTGCTACTACATGCAATTTCTCAAGCACTCACACCAGGTATATATAAAAAGTGTTGACTCAACAAGAGCAGACGACCACAGTGAAAGAAAGGAAGGAGAAACAGGTGCTAAAACCACCAGCCATACATGCATCCATTCGTTCAAAAAGTGACCAACAACAACAAGAAGAGGGCCGAGAAAATGTTGCCAAGGTATCTAATACATCCACATTGGCGAGTATTGTGTAAGTCCCATATTGTTTTTGTCTAAGGGGATAATTATCAATAATAGACTGACTTTTGTTTCATGCAAAAGCTGTGTGGTTGCAGGTACCGGTGCACTCGGTATTCCTCATGCACTAAGCCGATCTGGGTGGATCGGTTTAGTTTTTCTCGGGTTGAGTGCCGTGATGGCTCAATTTTCTGGATGTCTTTTGATTCGTTGCTTGTATCATCGGCAGTATGTATTAAATCATGCATCCAAAGATCTCGGGGAGTGACTTATCGAGATTTACTGCTATAGGGGCCACAGACTTTCAGGTTTTCCAGAGATTGGCCATGTCACATTCGGTCTACCAGGACGCATTGTGGGTATTGTATTCCCCATGTTGCTGCTGCTTTTTACCCCTATACTCTACATGATCTTGGCAGGCGACAATGTGTCACGTCTCTTGGCTTCTGCAGGTGTTTCAGTGAGCCGCAAAGCGTGTACCTGGATTGTATCTGCTGTTGTTGGCTTTCCCTTTGCATTGGTGCGAACCATGCGCGACGTATCTTTTATGAGGTAGACCAAAGCTTGAAACATGAACGTGATCAGCTGATATATAACAATGTAGCTTTTTTGCATCCATGGCAACGGTAGGCTTATTATTTGTGATTACGTCTGCATCTGTTTCTGTTATCCATGAACAACCCAATGTACATCATGACTGGGCTAATCCTGGAGGTATCCCAATTGCATTCAGCACGTTTAGTTTTTCATATTGTGGCAATGTCATTTATCCACACCTTGAATCATCCATGGCTGCACCATCCGATTGGCCCAAGGTCTTGTTGGTAGCCACATTTGCGGTCACCATCATGTACATGACGGTGGGCTTTTTGGCTTATCTTGCCTATGGTTCGACTGTGCACAATCCAGTCTATGACAGCTTGCCACAAGGTATAGTATTAAGATACCTCTACATGATGGTCGATACAATAAATGTTAATGTCTCGGAAACCACAGGCGCTGCGCAAAATGTAGCTATGCTAGTAGCCACCCTGCATGTGTTACTGGCAGTCCCAATGTATCTTTATGTGCTTACAGTGGACATCGAGTCCTGGCTTGGTGTGAGCTATCTTCAAGAGCATCAACAACATGCAACCATGAAAAGACATAAAGAAGATCAAGATGACGCCAACACTATTGATGACCAAGAGGATCATGATGATTCTACTACTATCCAACAACACCGTTCATGGATGAAACGACAACGTCTATGGCTACAGCGTCATGCAAAAGCAACACGGATTGTGCTTCGAACAGTGGAGATTTGCTCGTGTGCAGTGGTTGCCATGCTCACTCCGTATTTTTCGGACTTTATGAGCTTGATAGGCACCATTGCAGCCGAGTCGCTTACGTTTGTGTTGCCATGTATATTTTGGATCAAGCTTGCATGGCATGATAGAAACCCTTGGGAGCTGCTTGGATGTGCGCTTATAGCTGCTGTTGGTATATTTTGTGCGGTCTTTGGAACAGCCGATGCAGTCAAGCTCTTTTTAAATGACATTCAACAATCTTCGTGAGGGAGCATATCTCCGAAACAGCAATGTCATGTTCACATGAAGAAGGCGTTGTGTATTAAAATGATGGGATTCTTTGATTAAATCAACAAACAAATTGAATATGGGTATGATGTATCTCTATATGCTAAGTACATGTAGAAGTAATAATGGGCGTGTTTTCTCTCTCTCTGTCTGTGTGGGTGTGTGCGTGCTTGGGTGATGGGTGAAAAGGTAGACATCATGTTGATCACTTTCATATGATTCACAGCGATCTAAGCAAAAGCAGCATTGTTTAACTTTAAATCCTTCTTGTTTCCCTTTTGCACACTTACTACACACGTACATACATATGCTGTTCTTTACTCGTGCTCGCCCTTTGTTCAACAAGACACTTGTCAGTGCCTATAACTTTTCTACGAGTGCTCGTCAACTGAAGGACATTCGCAATGTCACTGTCATTGGTGCTGGTCTTATGGGATCTGGCATTGTGCAAGTAGCGGCTCAAGCTGACTACAAGGTGACCATGGTGGATACGACTGAAGCTGCTCTGGAAAACGGACAAAAGATCATTGGTGACTCTATCAAGCGTGTGGCTCGTAAAAAGTTCCCCGAAGATGAAGCCCAACAACAAGCCTTTATCGACAAGGCTCTCAGTAACATTAGCACTAGTACGGATGCTGTCAAAACCATTGGTAACACCGACCTTGTGGTTGAAGCTATTGTGGAAAACATCGATGCCAAACAAACACTCTTCAAATCATTGGATGCCGTTGCTGATAAGGATACCATCTTTTGCACCAATACATCTTCGCTCCCTGTCACCAAGATTGCTGAAGCTACTTCGCCTGACCGTCGCCAACGCTTTGCTGGTTTGCACTTTTTCAACCCGGTTCCTGCTATGAAGCTCGTTGAGATTGTACGCACTGAAGCGGTCACCGATCCTGTGTATGAGGATTTGGTTGCATTTACCAAGAAGACTGGCAAGACGCCTGTAGAATGCAAGGACACACCAGGGTAAGTTCAATACATGGATGGCCATAAAGCATCTCCAAAAATGACTCAATCCCGTTTTGGTTGATACGTAGTTTCATCGTCAACCGCTTGTTGATTCCTTACATGATGGAAGCATTCCGTATTCTTGAACGTGGTGAAGCTAGTGCGAAGGACATTGACACGGCTATGAAGCTTGGTGCAGGCATGCCCATGGGACCGCTTGAGTTGTCTGACGTGAGTGTTGTTATATAGCATGAAAAATGTGGTTTGGACATGGCATTGATGTTGGTGTTGTATGTAGTTTGTCGGCTTGGATACCCTTAAATTCATTGTTGATGGCTGGGCCAAGGAAGGATCCCTTGACGATGCCTATGTCAAGCCATGTGCTATTCTCGATGAACTTATCAGCCAAGGTCATTATGGACGTAAATCAGGCAGAGGTGTTTTTGATTACTCGAAATAGATAATGTATTATTATGATTCTTCTTTACATGATATGACATGATGCATGCTTCTTTCTTAAGAAGGAATGGCGGGATTTAGTGGATGATGAGGGGGCAACAGCGTCATCAGCTTCAGCCGGGGTTTCTTGTACAGGCGCACTGTCAACGAGAACAGGGGATAAAGGGGGATAGGCACCTTTGGGATCTTTGCTGGTGGAGGGTCGTCGTAATGGCTCGTGTGATGGTGGTGGCGTTTCATGATGTTGACATTCGCGATATAGCTCGTAAAAGAATAAATAACCATCTCGGCTTAAATCTTCATAGATGGCTTGCTCGTCTTGAGGACGTAAAGGTTTGACGCGCTCACTGGTAGATAAATCATCTTGAAATGATACATATAAGTCACCCAATCTATGCACATATATATATATAATATCATCCTTACCATGCTTCAGCCAATAATCATGACCATCCTTGAATGACCGGGAATAAGCAATGTAATGACCAGAGAATGGAGCATGTCCTTTGTGGCATACAGCACTGCGTAAACGCATGACACCTTCAATCTTTTGGCCACAGGTATCACAAAGAGGATCATCAGCGTTTTGGTTGAGGAAGCGATTGAAATGGATGCTGGCAGGTACAAGCACTCTTCGTTGATCTTTGGAATAGGTGCCTCGATTGGAACAGCGATAACGTTTTAGGATGATGGGCAACACCATACGAGAGTCTGGAAACGATCCACGGTTCTGAGACTTGATTTGTTCACCCTGTTCATTGATACCACTGTAAAACGGGAGTAACTCCAATACCTGCCAAGCATTGACAGCAATTTCCTCCCTTCGCTCTGTCAACTTGACTTTGGTGATTGAGGACATGCTTGTCATACTGGTAGGTGAAGCCGGTGCCGAATTGGGGCTGAATTCATGCCAATCAATCTGTCGTCTAACACCGGTAACGATGCTGCTGTAGAAATGATCAAGTAGGATATTCTCGAGTCGAATGACTTGCTCATGCGAATCCGTCGGCATTGATAGTGATAAAACTCGATCCGTCGTCACTCGATCATCATCCACGTCCTTTTTGGCTCCATGGAATAACCGCATTTGGAACTATAAACATATTATACAATGAATCTACTGATGTATGCATCCTAACCCCCTGAAAAGCAGCTTACCGGAAGATATGGAAGGTCAAATGCTTCGGTCAAAAATAGTAGCAGCTCACTTGCATCTTCTTGTCGCCAAGAACCGCGTTCACTCTTGCCATTCCAACCAGCAGCTTGAAGGGCTTCACGTAGTTGTACAACGACATGTCTCCGTACCAACTGGCCTTTGCGCATCGTGTTGACGAAAAGACGTAATGCAGTTTGTAGTGTTGCTTTTTCAGGTTGATCGGAAGAGGTATCATATGTTAATAAAGGATCAAATGCCTAGATATCATTAGTGATAAAGAAAAGGGGGATAGACAGCTATATATCCACTTACCATAAGAGAGATGAACATGGCAAATAGTAAAGCATCGATATAACAACTGGTACCACCATCGTTTTCAGCGCCTAACATGGAGCTACCAGGCTCAGGTGTCGTATGTAAAAGTCCATGGTAAGCTTCTTCGTAATGGTCGAGCTCGATCATGGCCCGCTTCAAGTCCCAAGCATTGGCAGCGAGTAGGTCATGGATATGCTTGTCTTCTAGTTGCAAATGAAAGGTACGTTCTGCATAGTCGGCCAATGAGGACATTGAGGATAGCTGATCTCGGGTCAGGCCGTCTTTGGTAAATGCTGAAGCTCGTTTCTTTCTATGCTTGATGGACCATCGTTGACGAATACTGTGATAAGAGAATGGACGTTGCTTGGATTCCTTCCTCGGTAGCTTCATTGGCTTGCATCCTCCACTCGAGAAAACGGGAGTCAAGGAGATGGCAAAAGGAATGGTGAAAGGTAAGAAAAGAGAGAGAGAAAAAAGAGTAAGAGACTCACAATCTCCACCCCACACAACCCACCAACCCAACCCACTCGGGGAAATCGCCCTTCCCTTTTAGGATGTGCTCACACATTCATATGAGAGGATCCTTCATGTATGACATTTGCCGAGTTACCTATATTGTAACATGTGTTTGTATTATATCCACAAAGTATATGAATACCTTGACATTGCCATGCGACCAATGTTCTGTTAGCATGAACAACACCAGATGACAAGAGAATTAAAGTTTGGTGAACCCAAAAACGATTAATCACCTGGTCCGTTACCCCGCTCCATTGTTATGGAAATCTACCGTGCCTTTTTTGGTCATTGTCCATGGCAACGCTAATTGTACACATTGAAGCAAATAAAATCTTTCTTCCTTATTACTACTCCTCCTCGAGATTGACTTGGTTTCAGGAGCTGAAATTTGTTTACGTCAGGGCAGCATTTGTCAACCACTGGGCTCTTAATAACTTTTGTAAATGCACTCTTCAGGGCACGATTGGAAGCGTTAGCATTTTGAAAGAAGAGACCTATTTATACATGGTCTTTGTTATGGACTACTTCTACTACCAGTGACCTATCTCCAAATGCCAAACAGCGGAAACAGAAATTGTGGTTTCATTCATCTCAATGATCGGCTATTTGAAGGGACGAGGTACGCTATCGTATGGTTTTTAGAGTCAGATAATACAAGCCCAATCATCTCTCTATAATATACAAGCGCATAAAGCCATCCATGTTAATTATCCAAAGGAAGATGTGCGTTGTTGTCAAGCTTTCCTAACTGGAGTCCATATCATCTCGAAACCTGATTAATACATGAAAAGAGGAACAATCACTCTCCTGGTGGGATGAACGCCCTACACTCTTATCTGTGCTATAATAAATCATTGATGGGAAAGACAAGTTTAACTATTATCATGATGCTATTATCCTTTAATCACTTTTTACAGGAAAGATCTTGGTATTTAGCCAGTGCAATGCGAAAAGGAACTTGCACACATGACGTAATTTTATGGAATGCTGTAACTGCTGCATTCATCATCATGGGACATGGTGCAACTTTGAAATACGAGACCAAGGTTTCATTAGTAAACTTGAGCACGGCATCAAACCGTGATGAACGTTTGGCTAGTGCTTTATCACGTGGGTGAGCTCTTAATCATCATTGAGCAGCTAGCTAGTGTATCTAACAACCTGTATCAGAATCGTCCAACGTCGTATACATGGGCATATGACCACTGCAGTTTAGCATCCGCTGAGCAGGGATCATGATTATGATGATATTGGGTATACATGATTAGTTTGGAACATTTTAGTACGTCTTGGACACTATTTTAATACGTAACAGGAAAGGGAACTACAATAACAAGATTGACAATGAATGCCTGGATATAATACAAAGCGTGTTGTGAGAAGGGAGGTGTGGGATCATTATTAGTATTATATGCATGATTGTTGCACAATACAAGCATATATACACCGTGCGCACCGGCAGTGTGGGTACATACCCAGGAACCAATTCGGAATGATGACGGGGGGGGGGAGGAAAGCGATATCGACTGGTGTATCGTATTCTCTCTCCTTTCTCGCTCCAATCTGCCGATTACATAGAGTTGATTATTCACATGGCTGAACGGGATGATATCTCATGAGACGATCGGCTGATAAGCCAATGTTTTTAAAAAGAAAATGAACTCGATTTTAGATTTCCCCATTTCTCTTTTTTTCTTTTCTCTTTTTTTTTTCCCTACAAACACACATCACATACTTTAATCAACAACTCAGCATCATGGCCTTCCATCGTATTGCGTTTGCAGAAGACGTGATGAGCCAGGATAGTTCAATTTCGCCAGCCCTCCTTTACGACGAGATGGACTTTCCACCGCTTCAAGATGGATGGCAGTTGCTGAATGAGGCGGATGCTGACGACGACGACGATGACCATCATCATCATGCATTTGTGCACAAGGTGGTTCCACAAGAATGGGATTGGCAGTGTATTACAAAAGAACATCGACCCGCATTGTATGCCCAAGTAGCTAGTCGTGCTCTTGATGACGATGACTCCACCAACACCACCGCTGCTACGTTTACTTTACCTGTGGTTGCAAAGCCAGCTCGTCGACGTTCCTCTTTGCTCCGCAAAGCAACCGATACATGGCATCCCACCACTTTCGAATCGCAACACGATCTAGGAGATGAGCTCCATGGTCAATATAAATCGTCTCATCGTCGTCTTCGTCGTTCCATGAAGCTTTCAGCAAAACAACGACCTCGTCGCCAACGCTATACGACCTCTGTTGTATTTGATCATGGCCATCATCATTCTTCTCCCGTGGACGAACAAGGTCGTAAACGACGTCAACGCACTACTACTACCACCAAAGGATCATCATCCACCTCATCCAACAACAAAAAGATAGCATTGGAGCAAGGACTGGATTGGGTAGTGTCTTTCCCTTAAACAAGTCAATTCCTCCCCTTTGCAGATCTTCCTCTCATGCACCTTTACTATTGGCCACTCCTCCTCCAACAATCAATATATCTATTACGTATATATCACACCCACCATCACCCTTGGCTTTTTCTAAATACACATATGGAGGCTTGGGAGAATTTATAGAAAACTATGCTGTCACTGCTATTATGTATGATGTCAAATTGGTTGAATGAGTGGTGGGAAGCCTGCCAAGTATGCAGCATGTTACATGATGATGAAAATGGGAACGACGAGCGATGGTGGCCAATAAGATCCAATAGATGCATCAAGGTAAATCACGTTGCATCCTAAAGGTGGTTTTCCACAAGATCAAAGATGTATGTACTCTATTACGATCCACCACCCATCTCGGTTAAAATAGCCATTATTATATAAGGGAAGTGAGGTGTAGTGTGAGTGAGAGTGAGAGTGTTGTGTGAGGAGACAAGATGCAAATGAACAACAACAAATCCCCCGTCACTGACATTAGGGAAATCGGTTGATGTGCATGATATTGCGCATATTGCAGGTGAAGGATTCCTTTAGAGGATTAGTATCAATCATCACGCACCTATGTACAAGTATTTCAACTTTCAGCATGTAAATTGTTGTTCCACATACGCTGTTGTGATTGTTGTTGTTGTGTATAGGAGAATAATCGAACATACTCATGGGGCGCAACAAACGCACGAGCGCCAAATGGGGCGTGTAAATTGTATACGGCAAACATTAACCTTGTATATATATTACAATAAAGAAAAAGAGGCGTACATATATAGGTTGAATATGTTGTGTGTTACTGTTTGGATATTGTTTATCTGTTTCGATGTGGAGGTACTCTACAAACAAAAAGTGTGATAGAGAGAGCGATGCATATGATGGGCAAAAAGACAACCGTGAGCAAAGTGCCCTGCTGGTACTATAAAAGCACACCGCTCTAAGGCATCTCTCTTTCTCTCTCCGGTTGCATCACACGCACTCTTTTCCACACTATATCATGGTCAGTTGTCTTTTACATGCGTTACCACCTATCACCCCGACACATCCTCTTGTCACCAATGACCCTGTGGATGAAAAACAAGACATCAAAGAAAATACAACAGCACATAGCACGGCTGGATTTGATGGGATCATTCGGACCTTGATGGCGATCGTGTCCATGAACAACACCACGGGTCTTGTATCAAAAGCGATGACACTGCTCAATGAAAAAACGAGCAGTTTGATCCCAGACACCTTAATGAACAACCACAATGCATTGATCTCTGCAGCAGCCACTTTGCTGAAGACCAGGAATTCATTGCCACCACCTGCACTACAACAACCCCCTTTATGGTCGTATACGCATGCTCATGTAAGAGATGTGCGTATCAATTCTGATGAGCTCCGTATGCTTGCTGTCGAGAAAACTATGATGCGTCGAGCAAAAATCGTACGTCCCCTGCGTAATAGGCAGTTTCTGACAAGACGCCAGGATGACTTTGTTTGGGGAGTCAAATCAAGTCTGAGGTACTCTTTATAAAAGAACCTTCTTCGTCGCTAGTACTATGCATCATGTTCCTCAATGTTTCTTTGTATTGTAAATTGTATCATATCATCTCATTGCCATTATCCACAACAAATAAAAAAAGTTCTCATTTCTTTCAGTTACATTCATTGTGTGTGTGTGTGTGTGTGGAAAAGGGAAATGCTATTGCATGTCGCATGATTGGATCTGACGTTCAAAAGCTATTGTGTATCCACCGCTGAATTACTCCTCTTCTCTTCCTTCTTCTTTATTATACATATCCTCAATATGAGTGCAAAGCTCCCCTTCCAAAAGAAAGCTGGTTTTCGACCGCAATTCAATCGCAACAACAAATTCGGTTTTGGCGATGACGACGATGACCAGGATGAGCAAGATCAAGTGTCGATGGTCACCGGCTTTGAAGATAACAAGTTGCAAGAGTAAGTAGTGTTGCCTTTTTTTTTTCTTATGGTGCCAAGGAAACCCAATCCCCTCTTTGATCCCTTCCCCTTCCCATTGCGTCGGTTGATCAGTTGACTGATTGCTTTACTTCCGTCAAAGAGGAACGTGTTGGCTTCGTTATATCCTTGCTGCGCCCAACCAACCCGATATCCAATTACACACACAATGTTAACGCATATCCTCGCATCATCTTTAAAGGTTGAACGACAAGCCCGAGGAGAAACCGTTGACGATTACACCCGTCTTTAGCGAGAATTGGCGTACCAAACGGCGGAAGCTCTTTGTTCCAACCGGTGCAGCAACTCAATCATCAACACAGTCCCAACAAACACCTGAAGTACTTGGACAACAGAGTCAGACATTTGGCCTTCAAGTCAAAAGCAGATCAACAACAACGACATCCACAGATGATAATCAAGAATCAACACAAGTCGCAGCAGATACCACCACAGTGGAGGATACGGTAGTGGAGGAACGGGTGAAAACCCTTGATGAACAAGCTGCTGAAGCATTGATGAAGGGTAAGTGATCATGGATGAGAGATGACTTGGGTTGAATGTTCTTTTAACAAATTGGATTTATATATAGAGGCAACACAAGATGAGGACGAGAATGCTGAGCGTATGGTGATTCCAGCAGATGAAACCGAAGCCTTTCGTGAAGATGTGAAAACACGGCCCGATGAAGCTACCATGGAAGATTATGAGCGCGTTCCAGTAGAACAATTTGGTGCGGCATTACTGCGTGGTTTGGGATGGAAAGAAGGCGAAGGCATTGGTCGAAATAGAAAAAACATGCCGTAAGTGAAAGGATATCATTGTGTGAAATGTACCATTGTGATCTAATATCTACATTGTCAATTTAGCTTACCAAAGCCATTCGAACCTGCCAAGCAGCGAGAAGCATTACTTGGTCTTGGCGCCAAACCAGAAGATGTAACCAATGGCAAAAAGAAGGATAGACGCAGTGCATATGTATACAAGGAGACCAGCTTGTTTAAAAAGGTGGCAAAGAGAAATTTGGAAGAACGTGAAGGTGGTGGTGGCGGCAGCAGCGACACAAGCGAGAATGATTCGAGAAGCAGTTCACGAAACAGCAGCAAAAGCCGTCATCGTAGTCGAAGCCGTAGCCCAGGACGCAGTAGTAGCAGTCGCCATAGCAGCAAAAGTCGTCATCGTAGTCGAAGCCGAGATCGTCATAGCAGTAGCAGCAGTCGTCATAGCAGCCGTCATTCAAGCCGTGATAGGGATAGCAGCAGTCGTCGACGGAGGCGATCACGCTCTAGAGACTCCCATCGTTCTAGTCGACGTTAAATAAACATCCCAGCATTTCCGTTTTGTATATATTTTGGTTTATGCGCTATAAGGTTACCTAAGCTGTCCCTTTTCAGGACATGGATTTTGTTGCACCAAAGATCAGCGTACTTGGTATGTGCGCGCATCGTTTGTTAAATAAACTATTTTGCCGCCTCGTTTGTTAAATAAACTATTTTGCCGCCTCGTTCGACAGAGGAAATCCCGAGCCGCATTTAATATATCGCTCTCTCATTGAATAGCATTGTATACCCACTAGAGTAAATGCTCAAATTAACCCGAAATCTGAAAAATTCACAGACTATCATGCAAAGTAGCTTAGTAATTGTATTTGTTTGAACGCAAGAAGTATATCCGGAATCCGTGTCAAGGACCGAAACTACACTAGACTACCAATTTCTATTCCCACATTGTCCGCTACCCAACATTTTTGTACCTGGGGTGATGATAAATTTCTTCATTGAAAGGTGTATGAGGCGAAGTTATAAGTCATATTCAGCCACACACGTTTTCTTTGGAATACTGTATCCATGTGTCATTGGCCTACATATATTAGGATGGTTACTGACATGAGCCATCAGCTGTCTTTGTCGGGCTTCTCTACCACGTGTCACAGATAATCCCAACTGGTATATAAACCATGGCTTCTGTTCCCGCTTTTTCTCCACAACCTCCGTATCACCACCGCCCATTTTTGTTTAACCTTATCTTTCTTTTGCCCCACACATGTCGAAAGATACCATAACATCCTTGATTGTGGTGTTGGAAGGAAGCCAACATATCGAGAATGACGGCAAAATCATTGTATTTGGCCATGGAGCTAGCATCGACACTGTCCGCAATTTAGCTATTGATAAACTTGCCATTGCCCGCAATATCCCGCTCGCTGATATTCTTTTACGTGATGGATCAGGCAACATTTTGGATGGTATCGACCAAGTGCGTCAGCAGCAAGTTGTACACGTTGGTATCAAAGGCAGCATCAAAACAACCATTCCCGGTCCTGTCAAATACCCGTTTACAGGATCCATTCGTGAGATTTTGCCAGAGCCGTAAGTACATAGCCACACACACTTGGCATGAGTGGTAGTAGTAGTAGGCTCATGTATTTTCTCCCTGTATAGTACGCGTGGATGGATGCGCGTTTTTGAGAAATATGGACCTGTGGTCAACATGAGTCTTATGGGCACCGAAGTTGTGGGCACCAACCATCCAGCTGTAGCCGAGTTGTTTGCAAAGGAGTCTGAGTATTTCACAAAGAAAATTGGATTGAATCTCAAAGAAATTAAGGCTTTTGGTGGTCAAGGTTTATTCACCACAGATACGGATGATGACGATTGGAAGCTTGCACACAAATTACTTATGCCGGCATTCAGCCCACGTGCTATCAAGGTAAAAGGAAGAAGAGGGGAGAAGAGAGGGAAGCTGCATGTCTCATTTAAACATATTAGGCTTATCTACACGAGATGGGAGTGATTGCCAAACAAACGATCAAAACACTTGAGCAATATGATCCATCAGAAAAAGTGGAAATCTTGGATTGGACGACACGATTGACATTTGAAACCATTGGTCGATGCGGATTTGGCTATGAATTTGGTCTTCTTGACTCACGCGATGCACCCCCACATCCATTTATTGATGCTATGGGATATTGTCTCAATCATGCTGTGGAACGTACACGTCAATTGGGATTCATCAAACATTTGCCATTGGAGCGTAATCGTCAATTTGATCGATCCGTAAAGTTGATGAATGATATTGTGGATCAAGTCATTAAGGAACGCAAGAACGGACCTGAGGCTGGTGATAAGGACAAGGATTTATTGGGGTTCATGTTGAATGCACGTGATGAGCATAATTTGGGATTGTCCGATGAGAACATTCGATACCAGGTTGTCACTTTTCTTATCGCTGGTCATGATGTAAGTAGCCATCGCATATGAAAAAGAAGTATTGTTTATAACGTTTATTTGTATATAGACAACAGCCAACACACTTGCATGGGCATTGTATGAGCTATCCCAGAATCCCAATGTCGAAGCAAAGGTCTTGCAAGAGATTGCGAATGCCGGCATCACCCATGACGAGATCCCCACCGTTGCTCAAATAAGCGAGCTCAAATATATGCATCAGGTGTTCAAGGAGACTCTACGCAAGTACCCTCCATTACGCCAGCTTGGCAAATACTGCAAAAATGATTGTATCGTTCCTGGTGGCTATCTCATGAAGGCTGATACAGTGGCTCTTATTCATGTCTTCGCCATGCATCACAACCCAGAAGTGTATCCTGATCCTGAACGCTTTGATCCAGACCGTTTCTCGCCTGAGGAAGAACAAAAACGATCCCGTTTCGCATGGTTACCCTTCAGTACTGGTCCACGTAGTTGCATTGGTATGGCATTCGCTCTTCAGGAAGCCAAGGTCGTCTTGGCAATGCTTTTGCATCGATACAAGTTCCGTTATGGTATGTATGGCCATCATTTCTTGTAGTATTCATTATATTCATGCAACGTTGTTAGATGGACCTCCCGTTGATTTTGATCCTCAGATGGCAACTGTCAAACCCAAGGACTTTTTGGTCAACATTTTGCCACGTACTGATATGCCACAACCCAACACCACTTCATCCACTCCTACAACAACCAATGCACATGGTTCTTCAGCAACAACATCACGTCCAGCAGCAATTCCTCAAGTAGATATCAATGCATCTCGTACAGCTGATATAAAGTTCCCACCCATCACGTTCCTTTATGGCTCTCAAACAGGCACAGCTCAGGATTATGCAGCTCAACTTGCATCACAAGCACGTGGATTTGGTTTTGACAAGGTTACCTTTTGTGAAATGGACAAGTGGAATGTCCTCGAGACTGGCAAATACAATCCTCCATCATCGTCTGGCCCTCAGGAATTGGTGGTGATCAGCACAGCAACCTACAATGGCCAGCCACCGGATTGTGCTGAACGCTTTAGCGCATTTATCACCGAGAAAACCAAGCAAGATGGAAATGAGGATTTGTTAAAGGGCCTTCAATTCGCTGTATTTGGTGTGGGCAACAGGAATTGGCGCACTTACCAGGCTTTTCCTCGCAAGGTGAATGAAGGACTTGATCAGTTGGGTGCTGAGCGATTCTTTTCATGCGGTGAGGGTAATGCAGATAAGGACATTGATGCCGATTTCAATGAATGGTAAGTACAAATGGTATGGTTATGGTAATGGTTATGATAACTCATTTTAAAACATTTCAAGGTCTGCACATTTCTGGGTGCATACATTGAGTCGATTTGGTATCCCACTTTCTGAAGGTCAATCTGTGGTGCCATCTGCCAATACCGGTATGGAAAAGCTGCAAGTCAAGATCAGCTTTGTCAGTCCTATGGATGAAGAAAAGTGGGCATCGGGTGCAGCCAATCGAAACGGCGAATACAATGCACACATCTTGCACAACAGCGAGCTTCAACAACCAGCATCCAACCGTAGCACCCGTCATATCGAGCTCGATATTTCAAAACTCAAGCCATTGTATGAGGATGGACAATTATATGTCGCTGGTGACCATTTGGAAGTGATGCCAGAGAACGATGCACGTGTGGTGGAAGCAATTGCTGTCAACTTTGGTTGGGTATTGGATTCTGTATTTGAAGTGGATGAAGCAAGTTTACAAGGCGTATCACCACGATCACTTGCCGCATCTATCCATGGTCCGTGTACGATCCGCAATGCACTTACCTATTATGCCGATTTGACATCACCACCCAGCCGCACCATGTTGGCTATCTTTGCAGAACAATTGAGTAGCACATCGCCTGAAACAGCTGAAGCTTTCCGCAACTTGATCATGCCTGACAGCCCTGACTATGCATCCTTCATTGCAAAGCACCGTACCATTCTTGATTTACAAAAGAGCTATCCTCAGGTGAATCAATTGGATCTTGCTCAATTCTTGACAGCTGTCGGTGTTATGCAACCACGCCGCTATTCGATTGCATCCTCCTCGTTGGCCCATCCGAAGCAAGCACATCTCACCGTGGGTGTTGTTCATGATGTACTCAAAGATGGTCGTGAATACTATGGCCTAGCATCATCCTACCTGTCGCGTAGTTCTGAAGCATTGACCTTGCGAGCAGCACTCAAATCATCCAAGAGCACATTTGGCCTACCCAATGATCCCGCTGTACCTATCATTATGATTGCTGCTGGTACCGGTTTATCCCCCTTCCGTGGTTTCTTGCAAGAACGTGCTCATCAGCGTACCAAGGGTGTACCTGTAGGCGAATGTGTACTGTACTTTGGCTGTCGACATCGCGATCATGACTTTATTTATGCGGATGAATTACAAGATCACGTCAACACGGGTGTATTGACACATTTACATGCAGCATTCTCACGTGAAAACCAGCCATGCAAATATGTCCAACACCAATTGCTTGAAACTGCCATCGAGGTATGGAGCTTGCTACAGGAAAAGAATGCATCCATCTACGTGTGTGGTGCCGGTGCCATGAGCCGTGATGTTCGTCGGACTTTTGCTACGATGGCAAAGAGTTTTGGTCAAGTCAACACGGATGAAGAGGGCGAGGCATTTATTCAAGACCTGATTGACCAAGGCCGATATAACGAGGATGTTTGGGGTTAATCGATTTTTCAGTATTATCATGAACAACAACAACGCAGCACAGTAATATTATCATTCCTTACAGCGTACCACTCCAATTAGCACACACACACACACTAATAAACGAGCACATCCCTACATCATTTGACGCCATACAAAACATCCCTTGGTATACCAGTTTTTCCCATCATGGCTCTCCACTCCATCTTGCATTAAACGACATCACATGATCAACATAACATAGAATGCAAAACCAACAATGACAAAATGCAAGATGAAGAATGCTATTAAGTAGTGGTACTAGTACAGGATGGAAGGATGGGGGGAAGGATGGGGGAATAAAAATACAAGTGATAGAAACAAAACGAACATCTAAAAATTCATCAACGGAGTGCGTTGGCTGCCTCTGGGGTATACCAGTAACGTTGCCACAAACAGCCCAATGGTGATACCTATGTGGCTATTGTTAGCGTGATTTGATTCAATTTAATAAAGGCCATTCTAGAACCTACCAATAGCCGATTCGATCATAGCCAAAGCAAATGCAGCTCCTGTGTTGCCAAGATACGATGATGTTGAATCATCACCACCACTATCAAAGATACCAAAGCCAGCCTTGATGCCCAAACTTCCTGGCACCAGGAAAAACACGCCAAGCAACACGGCATCAAACGACATTTTCCCCGTGAGTTTGGTAAGTAAATTACCAATCAAGCCTACTGAAAAGGCAGGTACGACTTGAAGAACCTGAGATGGAGCACCAGCATGGCATGATAAGAGATAATTGACCACATAACCGACCACTGCTACAATCAGCATGATAGGCCACCGGAAGGGACGTGCTCGTACATAAATGCAGTAGGCTATGGCAAACAACGGCACCAAGAGAATAAAGAATCGCTGATCAATACGCTGTACATCGCACGTCGTCAAGGAGGTTGCATGAGCACATTCAGTGGTAGTATGTCGTGTGCTTGGATCAATGGTGATATATAATTCGGAACCCATAGCTACACCATAGCCGAGCAAGAACGAATACAAGATCGCATACACCATACGAACCACGCCGCTCACCAGTTGCCTAGATACCAACTCGACCACGGATATGGCCATCGTGTATCCTGGGAGAATGACAATAAACGATGCAAATGCAATGGGCGTAAAACAAAACGAGTACAGGGTCAATGCTATTGGTAAAGCGTATTTGTGTCAGCTGATGTGTGTGTGTGAGGCATTTTTTTTGTGGGGTGAGTAAAACTATGCAATGCATACATACCTCTTGCAACAAAACCGATAAGGATGCAAACAGTGATTTCCCAAATGGGTTGAAAACTCTGTATGCGACCGGTGAAGAGTTCATATATGGCAAGCACCACTATGGGAAGGAGGCAAATGATGATCTATCAGTAAGTCAACCTGCATCCTTGATTTGTGTATATATATGTTAGCACTCACTTGCAAGGCCTGCAGCAATCAAGGCATCGAACCAATAGCCGCCAAAGAACAAGAGACAACCACAAAAGCTTGCCAAGCTGTAAATGATCAGGTTGAGCCATTTTGGATATAAGCCGGGCTGATTGGTAACCCGGTCAATAAACTCAAGAGCTTCATCCACAGAGACTTCGCCGTGGGAAACAAGCCGTTCCAATCGGTAAATCTCGCCGAGTTTATGCATTTCAAAATCCTGCACCTGGCGGATAAAGTGTGTCTCGGTGGTATGTGTGCTCGGATCAAACACACTCATAAACATAACATTAGGTACGTAAACATACTCAGCGTCCACAAGTAGCGTGTCGGACACTCGTCGCATGATATACTCCAATCGATGAGCAGGGCACCCGTACAACATCAACGATTTGACCAACTTTCGCAAAAACTCTTGCTTTTGCAAAATGTTTGCAATTTCAAATGTAATACGCACACGATCTTCCAAGGTAATAGGCTCAAATTGAGAGGCGGTAGTCAACATGCTGTCGACAGACGAGCGTCGTGATAATGAAGGCGTCTCGAGTTTTCGTTTTTGAAGGCTGGGAACTAAATGATTCGAAGACAGCCAACTAGCTGGTCGATGAGGCATTTTGGGTCGTAATTGATGCCGTACTCCTCCTTCAGTATGGGCTCCCTTCTAACGTAAAAAAGTCAGGCCTCTTTCCATTCCTTTGGTTACATCATACTTACCCGTCTTGCTTTACGTTGTTGTTTTTTAAGTTCGTATTCTTGTTCTTTTTGCCGTCGTTGTGCTTCAAGTCGCATCAAACTTGATAATACACTACCACCACCGGCACCAGGTGTAGCTGCAGCAGCTGCTGCTGTTGTCCTGTTGGTTGCTGTGCTACTACCCTTGTCGCTTAGCTTGTCATCAATATCATCTTCGGGTTCCTCCGCATCGTGGTTGATTTTTGTTTGGTAACGATTTACAGGTGAAGAGGGTGATTGATGCCTTCCACTCAAGCTCAACATGCGTTCTACAAGCGCTGCTGATTCAACAACGTGCTCCTGGAAACGAACGTGTCGATCTCGAGCATCTCGATGATCCAAAACAGCATCCACTAGGGTATCGGAAGAATCATTCAATTCATCATCATCATCGTCATCATCATCATGGTGTTGTTCTTCAGGTGCAGGAGGCTGTTGTTGTGTTGTTGCTTCAGAGCCGTCATCGTCGTTCTCCACTACCAACTCTGGAATATTAGGACAAGAGCGTGAGTGATTCAACTGCGGTCGATTGGTAGGTTGATCCATCCATGTAATAAAAGTAAACAATAAAGGAAAAGAGGATAAAGATACAGGGTTGGTGTCAGAATGGCGAAAGAAAAAAAAAAGTGGAGTGTGTGGATGGGTGGTAGCTGTGCCCACAATAGGCAAGTTTGGTCGGCGATTTTCATACCATCGGTTGCCCATTCGTTCTCTTTCACTCCTTCATTCCACCTGGTCCGCTTTTTATCCTTATTGAGATTAACCACCCCACACACATACACTGGTTCCATTGGCTGCTTGTTGCCTTAGTCTATCATATAGGAGGAATACAATGATATAAGTAATGAGGATATTCTCTTCTTCCCCCCAAATGTGGATCATGCGAACAAACAAAGAAGGCTTAAAAAGTGGTTGTCAAAAGGAAAAAGGGAAAAAAAGAAACAAAGCGTCTTGCTGTCAAAAATAGATCGACGTAATGGTAGCTGCCGACACAGCACCAGCTAAATCCATCATATCAACACAGGGCACACCCATCGTGCGCATTGACCAGCAGCATTCAACCAAGCACCGAAAAGAATCCGAGATGCCGAGTATGTATTATAATTGACGCTCCCATATTTGGTCGCATAGATAAGCTCTCTCTGTCTCTCCATGATGATGCTGCTGGTAAAGAAATCGATCCCAACCCCATCGGCTTCCGGAATGGCAGCCGGAAAAGGAAGCTTGATTGTACTTCAGGGCAACAGCATGAAACACAAGGTCCCATTACATGCAGTAGTGGCGAGTACGACATGAGCTTCGAGAACATTATCAAGAGACCCAAACAACACAACAACAACAGCAGCATGTGATACAGTGCTTGTTTATTATGATACGATGGTGGTGTATGGACAAGATAATATTGTATGCAAATAAACGACTGCATGACTTGACGCATAGCAGCAATCATCATCTCTCATTATGATGGATTCAATTCCAGTGGTTGTGATTACGAGTATAAAGTGAGGCATAAATCAAAAAGTCATAAGCGAACTTTCATTGTTTGCCCTTAATAGCATGATGGATTCGGAAAACGGCGCAGCACACGTCATAGTTGCTCAGTTGAATGAGCATGAATATCACTCTTTGAGGAAAGCATCCGCAGCCACCCTCATCATCGATAGCTAGTTTTTAAGGAAAGAGAGCGAGCGAGAGGATAACGGTCCATGTGGCGTGTAATCGCCACACAAACACCACTTTCCTGTTTTGAGACGGTTGGGCGGAGGAGATTCAACCCGCAGCAGCAGTAAAAGCGACGCCGCTTAAGCATAAAAGTTAAGCCTACTCTCTTTCTCTCCACTTTTATTGTCCCTCATTTCTTTCTCCCACACACACTACAATCATGAGTCACTGTGCCGACCCAGCTGATATCATTACAGTACGTATACATCGTTTATTCACGCATGTCATTTGACAGCTTATACGGTTCAACTTGTAGATCGAAGACGACGACTCTATGGACGACAATTCTATGAATGAATCCATCTTTGGAGACTCCATGAATGACTCTGGTAGGTTCTTTTTGACACTTTGTTGAGCTTTGGAACGAATAAGGGATTGACGGCATTGCAATAGAAGAAGACGACAATGACGATGTGTGCTTTGACACTGAGGATCGGCGCGAGAAGAAAGCATACGAGGTGGACTATGTTGCACACAACACCATACACCTTCGACGGATACAGAATGTACAGATTGATCAAGTTGTCAATATATTGGGTAAGTGCATTGTACATTAATCGAGACATGATAAAGTAGGGCTAGTATTGATGATGGATCTATCGATTAGGCTTGGCGAATCAAGAAGCAGCCATTCTACTGCGCTATTTTCAATGGAACAAGGAAAAGCTCTTTGAACGCTATACCGACTCACCAGAAAAAGTGCTTGAATCAGCCGGCTTAGTGGATGCTGTTGAAAAGGATCGACAAGTGGCGCCAACGTTACCTGCAAAGCGTGTCAAGAGTAGCTTCACATGCGAGATTTGTTTCGACGATGATCCCGATATGGAAACCACGGCTCTTTCATGCGAACACCGATTCTGCAATACCTGCTATGAGCACTACCTCCGTCAAAAGATCATCGAGGAAGGCGAATGTCGGAATATCCAATGCCCTCAGGACAAGTGTAACAGGATCGTGGATGAGAAAACGGTGTCATTATTGGTGGATGATAAAGTGAAATCAAGGTATGATATCAAGGAGCTGCGCAATAATGACTGCGGAATCCATCACACTCATGTGATATTTATTTAGATACTCAGAATTACTTGATCGTACCTTTGTGGATGACAATGATGCCATGCGATGGTGTCCTGCCCCTGATTGCGAATATGCCATTGAATGCCATATACCCAGCGTGTCCTTGAGCTCGATCGTACCCACGGTAGAATGCGGAGAAGGTCACAAATTCTGCTTTGGTTGTGGATTAAGCGATCATCAGGTAAAAAGTCAACGACGGGGAATATACCTTTATATATCTAATACATAGTTTTTTTAGCCATGCGTTTGTTCTCTGGTGAAAAAGTGGTTGCAGAAATGCAAGGATGACTCGGAAACTGCCAACTGGATTTCTGCTCACACCAAGGATTGTCCAAAATGTCAATCGGCGATTGAAAAGAACGGAGGCTGCAATCACATGACATGTCGAAAGTGTCGATACGAATTCTGCTGGGTGTGCATGGGTAAGGAAATTCATCTTGAGGGTTGTCAATGGCGATATTCATTCTCTTTTTCTTCTTCTTTACATTCCAGGTCCTTGGTCGGAGCACCGCTCTCAATACTACGCTTGCAACAGATTTGATGAACGCTCAGCTACTGAAGCACGCGAGAACCAAGCAAAATCACGAGCAAGTCTCGAGAGATATCTACATGTAAGATATCAGGCTTTATATTTTGGGAGGATCTATACTGACAATGGTTTATCCAGTACTACAACCGCTATGCCAACCATGACCAATCGGCAAAATTGGATCAAGAGCTATACAGAAAGACGGAGCAGAAAATGGAAGAAGTACAGCAAAACAGTGACCTATCCTGGATCGAGGTGCAGTTCTTAAAGAAGGCAGTGGACACGACCGTTGAGTGTCGAATGACGTTGAAATGGACATATGCATTTGCATTTTATTTGGATCGTACTCATCAAACAGCTATATTTGAGGTGCGTAGAAGGGGGGAAAGGCAGAGTGTTTATAGAATCACAACAACTAATAAGGCTTATTTATCTAGGACAATCAGCGTGATCTGGAGATGGCTACGGAACACCTTTCTGAATTACTGGATAAGCCGCTTGAACCTGAAAGCATTGCACAGCTTAGACAAAATGTGCTCGACAAGACTGTATATGTCAAACATCGACGAGATATTCTACTTGAAGATACCTTGAAAGGATTACAAGATGGACGATGGAATTTCTTTGTGGATATTGAGTAGTCGTTCATATGCAACATATCAAATACATATATCCTTTGCTTTGCACAATTGTTTAGCCTATGGCAATAGCCCCTGATTTTTAATCTGCGTAAAGCAGCACTCCTATAAAATTATCTTCTCTTCTTCCAGATCGATACATACCATGTCAGCCATAAGAAATGCCTCCTGCCGAATGAAACGAGAGTTGCCAGGGAGCTGGTCAAGGCACCTTTCAATGAAGCGACCCATGACAACAACAGCAGCCACTCAATTGCAGACGGAGGCAGCGACTACTGTCAATCACGAGAGCCGCCCATTACAACAAACACAAGCTCAAGTTGAGATTACGCAGCCCACCAAAGCCGAGTTGAATGAGCTTTTTGACAGCATGCCTCCTCTATCTTATCCAAAGCATTTTAAGGTGGAATGTTTATCCAACCCTGAAACCATCAACAAGCGTATTGCAGAGCTAGTGTGGTATGACAAGAGAACGGCAAAGTTTATGCATAGAGATATTGACTGTGTCGTAGTCAGGGCGACACTTTTTATGGATTCGATATGGAATGGCAACCACAATTCAGGCGGGGTGGCAAAGAGAACAAGACAGCACTCATCCAAATCTGCGGCAAAGATACCATTTTACTCTTACAAGTACTACGTTTACAATGTAAGGCTTCTATATTGCTACTATCATCTAGCAACATGTGTCCTTATGCCTTGTATTTAGGTTTACCACACCAGCTTGTCCGATTCTTGAAAACAAAAACCTTAATGAAGTCTGGTGTGAATATCCGTGGTGACGGTCGCAAATTGGCACGGGATTTCCGGGTGGAATGCAACGCTTTCGTCGACTTGGATCGCATATCCGCATTTCTTTATCCTCAAAAGACACCCCGATCCTTACGGGCACTCACAGGCTACTTTGTAAGTCGCATCCATCTTGAAGACTGCATTCATCTTATACGTTATTTATAGCTTGAAAGGAACATGAGCAAGCAAAAGAAGATACAATGCAGTAATTGGAGTAAGCTCAACTTGACACCTGCTCAATTGAAATATGCTGCAAATGACGCCTATGTAAGTAAGCGAAACAACAATCATGGATGATACTGACCTTTCTTCCTTTACACAGGCATCTTATGCAATCATGAGCATTTTCCATAAACAGCTATTGGCCGCTGGAAAGTCAATAACTGATTTTGTACATCATCATATACATACAGCACCATCTTCTCAGCAAAAGACACAAGTAAGCAGTAGCAGTGACCCATGATGATGGTAACTCTGACTTTTTTTGTGTGAATGTTTTAGGAAAACATTGTAATAGAACAACAGGAACAAAAAGTCGTCACCCAACAGCCAACAACCTCCTCCTCTCCTACAGGATTCCCTACAAGCACCACTACGATTATTCGCAAAACAACCACATCCAAAGTTTCATTTTCCCATTCTCGCCTTCATAACAACAATAGCAGCAGCAGCATCCAAAATGCCTCTCCACGACGACGTCAAATAGGCATTCATCAAAGTAAAGCACCCAATAAACCTAAAAAGTAATTACATGCCAAATGGGTTATCAGTCAAGCTTCTTGTTATTAATCCAATGTGGTTGTTTAAAGAAAAAAAAAGGGGAGTAGAGAAGAAAGAGGGATGTGTAAGTGCAAAGTATTGAAATATACAATCTACAAAGAAGGAGGAGTGGGGGAAAGGAACGCTTCTATACATCGGGCCGAACCAAATTAGAAAGAAACAATTACATAAAACAAAGAAGGGGAAAAGAAAGAGAGAAAACGGAGATGTTGGAGGAGGGCAACGGGCAGCAGGAGGCAAAAAAAGTATAAAGAGGCAAAATAAAGAACAGTTTCTACATGATAGTGCATTGACAATAAACAACGTCTTGTGGCCCGTTTTGAGGACCCCAATCGGGTGTTGCACTATGGGAATCGGTGGTGTTGTTGGATGGATTGCCATAACTTGACATGGCTACAGCTGGCATTTGTGGTAGTCCCTTTAGGATTTGGCTCTTGTCCATGGAATGCCGACACTCTGGCTCTCGTTTTTCTTCAGGCACTGCTGGCGAATAAGGATTGGATCAGACGTTGGATCACACCTTTTGTTTTGGTAGTCATTTACCTGTCGCTTCAGCCATGATGCTATCCTTTTCTTCGACTACTTGTTGCTGCTGATTGTGTTTCCTGTCTTCCCACCTTTTCAAGTTTTCTTCCATTGTCTCGACAGTAAACGATATTTCTATCCACACCCTGATAAGTATATCACTGTCATCGTACATATATATACACGTACCATGTGTTACATCGGCAACACTCTGGAACAAATTCATTGCCACGAAACGTATGAATCCGATCTGCATATCCTCCAACACCATCTTGTCTCGATCATTCATAGGTTGTACAGGCATTCCTAGTTGTCGTTCCAAATCGCCTTGACAAGCAAATTCTTGAGCCAGCAATTCTGCCCATTTGATAGCTCGACGAAAAGGCCGTGTCTGAATAGGACATGGATAAGTGCACGTGTTCTCCTTTTCATACCGACGCATCCAAACTACTTACCACATTACTAATATCGGCACATTTGATCAACGCACTGCATAGTAGTATCCGCTCTTCTTCCTGCGCTGCAGGATCCAACGACCTCACATCTTTCAATCGAATGGCCTGCTCCTTGATCCTGCTTACGTAATCATTATGCAATGACATGTCAGTCGCAAGAATGGTCGCCACCACCGTCTTTCGAAAATCTATCACCATGATTATTAGTCTATAGCTACTTTGCATCATTCGAGAGAAGAAATGGACATACCTTGATATTCGCTTGCTGATTTCAAACATTGATCAATACCATGCTTTTTCAAGATCTGGAATAGGGTCATGGAGTGGAAGCTCTCAAGAACAGATCGATCGTTGTATAATAATGCCAATGGAGTAGCGGAGTTCACCTGTTACAAGAGTGTGAGAGCTTGATCCCGAGAACAACGGCGGTGTATGATTTACCATGAACATGTTATTGACGCCAGGGTGAGCAGCATCATGGCCCAATGCTGCAATCAAGAGGGCAAAGACATCGTTGGGTCGTAACAAATCCTGTGGTCGAGTCACTTGGTTTGGGAAAGGAACAAGACCCAGTTGGCCAAGAAAATAATAGCAGCATTGCAAAACGTCCACTGCATGTGCAAAGTTGTGATATGGATTGCCGTTGTGATAGGATACCGAAAGCTCAACAATGAAATTATACAATTGATCTATCCAATCGAGATCCTGTGAATCATGTGCTTCATCGTTACATGTAGCATGTCAATTTACCTTTGGATATGGAAATATGAGCCATTTCTGGTAAATTCAAGACGCGTTCAAAGATCAAATAGGAGCAATGGATTAAATCGTCATGATCCACATCAAAAGGACAGAAATCCCAATTCTCAATCTTGTGTCGTAGAAAAGCTGCACGATGATCGGATATATGGGTCACCTGACGTGATACAGAAGGTGCATAGATCTCCATCATGGTTTTTGAGAGTCTATTGTTGGTATTGTAAGATGAGTGTGAGTGACATTGTCGATCGCCCTCGTTGATCAATGAACTTACATGGAATCTTTGGTAGTGGTATCTGTCAAGCGATGATGTAACAATGCGGTTGGCTGATGTCGGTGTAATTTCTGAAAAGGAGTAAAGCTGTCAACCTTGTGGATCTTGTTATTGTTTAATAAAATAGTTACCAAAGGCAATGTCCTTATTACATCAGCACGCAGGGGTTTGATAAGATATTCCGAAGCACCTGCGTTGATACAACCGAACATGAAATCGAAATCCTCGATCGTTGAGCATACTATGATCATCGTTAAAAGTGAATTGGAGCAGCTCATCATGAATGTTGAGTAGATAGATGTATTTACCAGCGACCGAGATATTTGGAGTAATCATTTGCATAATCAACGCGGTTGCATCGTCTGTACTGGTGTCATTTGAAAAGTCGATCAAGCAGATGGTCGGTTGTTGTTGCTTTTGAATATGCTGTAATGCATCTGCAGGGCTTGTGTGTACTGATACTGCAGGGAGTATGGGAGATAACGAACAATAAAAATGGGCACAAAAGGAGAATATACATGTTGGAATACGAACAGGACGACGTCATTAAAGATATATACCTTGACCAAAGACTTTTTCAAGTATAGAGATATATTCGGGGCTATTGTCATTGTCTTCGTCGTCGTCATAGAGTTGTATACGATAAGGCCGAGTATTCGAGTGGTCAAGTACGACAATGGAGCAGTGTGAAGGGTCCATTGCTAGCATTCACTCAAGTTCTCATTCATGTACTGGTTGCGTGTGTATGTGTGTGTTGTGTTCTGGCCTGGGTTATTTCACTGAGTCGCGACAAATGAGAAATAGAAAAAGAGTGTGAGGATGGCGAGAGGAGCGATCGACGAGTTCAAGTAATGAGGAGTAGCAGAAGTGATAATAATAAAAGCGACCGTCCGAAAAAAGAGGGAGTGAGGCAAAAAGTATAAAATGTGTGGAACCGTTGCAAGAAAGGAAGAAAGAGAGAAAGAGAAAGAAAGCGAATGGAGTTGTAAGAGGCAGAGAGCGAGTATGTGTGCGTAAAAGGTGTGTGTAAAACACAGTGCGTCCACTCAATAATGAGCGTAGTACGAAACCTTTGGTTGGTTGAAAGGGGGACAACTGAAAACTTTAATCCCTTCTCTACCACGTGGTATGGTTGATGTGCAGTGGGCTAATTTGATCGTCGTCTCTATCATCTTGTTCTTCTTGTCCACTGATCAAGCCCTCATCATCTTCTAACTCTTGTAACCATCCCTGCACCTTATCCATAGACATATCATTGTCCTCTGTTGCTCCAATCTCCACTTTTGAAAACGCTTTCGTCATTGTATCCATGTTGTGGTTGCTATAATAGTCATCGTCGTCATGCTCAAAGATCGTCACCTGTTCACCTGGCAACAATGCAATTCCTTCAGCTGATGCTTCAAAGGCGGTATAAAATGTTCTTGGTGATGATGATGACACAGTTGCCTTTTCCATGGGTGTCTGTGTACCAACGCTTCGTTGCTTTTGGTTTTGCTGATCATGTTGCTACGGTAAAAGGGTAAAAATTGTCAATGCATCGTAAGCGTTTCCCACTCACTCAAAGCACTCCCAACCTTATCCCTCCAGTGATATCCCTCTCCTTACTAAACCATACTCTATCATTTGCCCTCCTTTTTCCCATACCTCTCGTTGTGCATCTTCTAAATGAAATAGCCTTAGTTTGAGATCAAAGTTTTCCTTTTTCAGATCCGCAATCATCTACACGAACGGGTTGGGTATGAGTGCGTGTGTACGTGTGTGTGTGTGTATGCATACATGATGTTATGCAGCAAGTATCCCACGTCTCCTTAATATCTACTGCTACTGCTGCTGCTCTCCAATGCGTGTGTGTATGTGTATGTGTGCGTTTCTCTCTCCCCCGCCCCCTCCTTCTCATTATTGCAACAAGCAACTTACCTTTTCAAGCTCTTTGAATGGCACTGTCTTTAATCTTTCCGTCACATGTTCACCTGATTTGGTCGAATGATTGGATGTTACCAAAGTTGGCTTGACGGTTTTAATATTAGGGGGTTGACCCAAGGAACGCGTTGAACGACGCCTTTCCACCAAGGATGGCCCTATCGACGATAGTTGTGGCTCCAAACAATAGGTCATGAGGTTTTCGAGTAAAGGGAGCAAAAAGAGATAATGTTATGCGTGATTAAAAAAAGTTACCGAGAAAACAAAGCTCTCTTGGCATCTCAACCGAAATATCTCACCGATGTCAGTGTGGAGGAAAAGACTATTTGAGCAGATAGGCGACGTCTTTCAAGAACCCCAAGTCAAGCGAACACGTACAGCTCATGATGGCTACTTTCTCTGTCCCAAATGCGATACCCATCAACTCATACCGTGCCAGAATGGAGTACACTGCTCATCTTGCAAATTGACCATTGAAGTGGAATGTCGTGATTTGACTATAGACTTTATACAGCATATGCTTGATATGGTACGCAGTGATCATAGGTAATAGCTTTTTTATACACATATCCCAAGGCTTTATTATTAATGCCAATGCAATGTAGTACATGTAAACCTGGTGGCAGAGTCGCTGTAACTACAATGGCGGGCGATATGGTCTTTCTTACATGGACATGCTCAGATTGTCAGCAACTGGAAATCCTGTTATAATAGCATAGTATATACCATCCACAAAGTAGAATACATAGGTAATCCTTTATTGATATGCTCCATCAAAGACAAATGATTTCTACCATCGTGTACCACTACTATGTCCAACACCAGGCGTAGATGGATTGAAACTTTCACTCATGACACCATCTCCAGCAGGATTGTAAGTGAACCCAGCAAATTGCTCCTGCATCGTCCTTGAAATGTGTGATTCATCAGGTGCGGATTCGTTTGGCTCTTTGGATGTAAACTCGTCATCAAAATTCGATGTATCAAACGCGCTTTCGATTGTAGGCTTGAACGGTGGCTGTACTTTTTTCTGCAATAGCTTACGCCAATCGATACTTGCAAAGAACGGATGGTCCTTAATTTCCTCTGACCCATTATTGCCTAATCGCTCATCTGGATCACGTGTAAGAAGCTAAGGGTGCATTTAGTATTGAGGTGCCTAATGGATCCGCTCGCTCTCTTTACTTACTCCTCGCAACAAACTTTGTGCCTCTGGTGACATATCCTCGGGGAATCGCAGCTCATCCTGAAGGATTTTGCGATACATTTCATTGGTATCTTGATCATAAAACGGTGGAAGACCCGTCATCATCTCGTATAGCAGCACACCAAGTGTCCACCAATCGACTGCCTTTGTATAACTCTGACCCAATAAGAGCTCAGGTGCGAGGTATTCGGGTGTGCCGCAAAATGTGTTGGTTCGCTCGTCGTCAGTCATGTTGAGCTTGCACAATCCAAAATCACATAGCGCAATATGTCCATTGTAATCGATCAGGATATTCTCTGGCTTCAAATCCCTGCATAGAAAGAGAGTGTGTGTCTCAATACATCAATAGGAATTCTCGTGCTTCTTGACTTACCGATAAATAACATTGAAACCATGAAGGCACTCCAGGGCACTTAATAGTTCAGCCGTATAAAACCGAGATCGCTCCTCACTGAACTTCCCTTCCATTTGTAAATGATGGAATAACTCTCCGCCATTGACAAAAGCCAATACCAAATATAGCTTCTCGGGTGATTGGAATGCAAACTTGAGCGGAACAATGAATGGATTTCTCACTTGGGCCAACACCGTCTTCTCTGCCATCGTGTGTGTCACTTCCGATCGTGAAATGATGTGCGATTTGCGTAGCACTTTCATAGCGTAGATCCGATTCGTATCCTTTTTGCGCACCACGTACACCTACATATTCCTATGTCAATAGAAAATTCCCATATCTTGCCCATGACTATGTCCGACATTTACCTTGCCAAAGCTGCCCTGGCCAATGACCTTTAGCAGCTCAAATGAATCAATGGCTATACGTTGGCTTTGCTATAATGATATATCAACCCGTAAGCAGCCTGTTCCTCTTTTTTCCCATTGCTTCCTTCCTTACTTGAGCTGGTTTGTAACAAAGCTGCACGTGAATCACACCAGTGCCACCGGTGATTTCCAAAAACTGATCCTCCACCTTGTTGCTCTCGAAATTGGGACGCACTTTGACAAAGCCAAGGAAGCAATCGTTGGTGCCTCTAGCAGGTGTTCCTTCTTGAGTTGATTGGCGCATATAGATAGATATCGACATTTCTGAGCTCCGTGACACATCACTAAACAATCATCCTTAGTTAACATTCTCTCTCCTTGAGGGTAGATTGATAAGAATGCACACTTACAAATGGGCTCGGTATTGATAAATAGGGTTGGTGGCATCCCCTCCTAGAGCATCCACAAGGAGTTCATTCCTGTCAAATTCCAGTACAACGTAGGGTAGCCACCAATTTTGTTTCCGTGTCAACGAATCTCGATTATTTGAAGCTGCACTACGTGCTGGAGTCGTTGCCTTATGATCTATCCCTTCAGGAAGCGTCAACCCTTGCGCATCACATACACGGATAAGCAGCACGCCTGATTTGGGTTCATTGCGTTGGGATGTCGAAGGTGGAGATGACTTGGCAGGAGGTGCTGGAGGTGCTGGTGGTGTTGGAGACGTTGCACGTTGTTCCTTATTTTCTGTGTGTTGTTGTTTGTCGTTATTAAAACGTATTGTCGTCACTGTGAATGAAAAGGTCTCAACTCACTCTTTGATCCCGAAAGCCAAGAGTTGATCATTGTACCAAAAGGAAGCTGTTGAAAATAAAAGAGGCCCGTCGGATCGCACTTTTAAACTTTGTCCTTTTGCAGCCATTCTTTGTGTCACTGACAACACTTAATATGCTACCACCATCAACTACTCAATTATCCCTTAGGCCATGATATCCCTCTATGTACACATCCTCTCCTTCCTACTCAAAAAGTGTATCTTTGACATGCCAACTCTGCAACTTTAATATATGAACCATCACTACTACAACTAGTAATAAGCGCCTGATCTTGCATAATTGGCGTTGCTTTCTTCTTCATGTGCTGGTCCAAACTTTGGTGGTGGCATTTGGTACTTTTTCATCTGTAGCACGCCACGTCCATTGGGAATAATCCTTTGTAAATCTTGCCGAGAAGGAATCGCTTGATACGCCACCTATATTTTCACATGAGAATTCGATCCATCTACATGGTGCTCTTGTTGAATAGCTTACCGTATCATTGATCATGGTATAACGTTGCAAAAGCTCAGACACCGATTCTTCTTCCTTGAGTGCTCGTCCCGCCACAGCCGATTTACGCAAATGGGGTTTCGCAAGACTTGAGTGCTGAATAGACCGTAAATCCGCCTTGCATTCTCGCATGAATCCGACAGCTTCACCCATTTTTCTACAAACCGATTAACACACGTGCTTCATCGTGGAAAATCTAATTGAACAATGTGGATAAGATACTTGCTGGTTGTCGTTGGCATCCATGGCAAGAAACTTTTTCCCCATAGCCTATGCATATGCATGTTAGCAAAACGGGCTCAAGCATACACACACTCTCTCTCCACGTCGTTGATTACCTTGTAGAATTGGACACCATCGTAAATATACTTTTTCAGATCCGTCGACACCTCTTGAGCACCAGCAATGGATGATATCAAGCCGTATGCCATCTCATATTCACCTGCCACTCCAATATAAAGCTTTGCAACCAAGGATTTTGATACCTGCCCAGCGAGTAAAGCCTTGTTGATGGCAATATACTGAGCATCCGCCAAAGCCATCCTATACGACCGTTTCCCTGTTAATATCCCATGCTTGCTTACTCTGACAACGCTTACTTTGATAATGCTGCTGGTAGCTCCTTGATAGTTTCGACGGGTCGGTTTTCTGGAGATTGGCGCCACTTGGGGATCACGTCATAGGCGATGAAATGAAACACGCTGGCTGCTATATTCAATGCATCTGCTGCCTAATCCACCAAAGATATATATCGTCAACCGATGACAACGAAAACATCCTTTTTCTTACTTTGTTATATTGCGTAGGCGATGAAGATCCTTCTTGTACTGTCTTGAGAATATCGTGGCTTTGCATCGACCATGCATAGGCATAAGTCATCAGTACGAAAATAAGCTCATAGTAGATGCCGCCGCACACTATCCGTGGTGCATTGCTTCCAGTGTGAATGATGTGGTCACTGAGGGTAGAACGCCAAGACGTTTCTAATTAATTTGGATATGGATGAGACCTCGTGATATACACAAAAAAAGATGCCCGTACCAATGTTCTTCTTTAACGTCAGGTCACCAGATTCGAGGCAATTCAGTATGCTGACGAGATATGGCAAGTAGTCTTCAATGGTCTATATCGAAGTTAACCGAGAATTGTATTAGTACATGTCCTCGAGACTAGCACTTGACTTACGTTGAGAATGTGGCGGTAATCGCGTGTCTCTTGCGAGTCTCTTTTAAGGTCTTTGAGCACTGTCCTCAGTCGTCCGCGTTGTGCCGTTGCATCAGAGATTTCAGTCGAATACGGTCCCACGTTTTGCAAGAAATCCACAAAAGACATTGCACCCGTTGTTGGTAGAGAATAAAAGTAGCTCATTGTAGTGGCGAAATGGTCGACGTGGTAACGAGAGAAAAGGGAACCAAAAAGAGAAAAGAGAGAGAGAGAGAGAGAGAACGAGGGAAGAGATGGCAATGGTTTTACCAGCAGGAACTGGCTGGGTTAATTCGCGCCAATCCTGGACTTGATTAAAGCACTCACGGCAATGATAGCTGTTGCCAGCAACTCATATGCAGCCCCTTTGAATCATTTTCACCACCCACTTTGCACTTCAAGCTGTTGTTGCTTAACCTCTTTGTATATTCTCGTCATCAATTCAGTTCATACATGCTCTCTATAATGTCCAGAAGAGAATTTGGGAATTGATCGATGCTTCTATATCCTATGTACTGCCAAGCTGCCATGGATACCGTTGATTAATTTACGTTTCTTGGCAACTATTCCCTCTTTGACCACGGACCCATAGCCACGATGATGAGGTTCTTGCAAGTATATTTGTATTGGTGATAGGGAATGGAGGACTTGAAAGGGGGAGAGACCTAGTGTATTCGATCTTGCCACTGTTAATCAGAGCATCGGGACAGCTGCATTTCTTTCCTATTTCATCACAACCAACATACCTCCCATACGCCCCTACACATATTCCCGGAATCCAATGGACACAAAGCTCGCATCTCGCCTTGATATTCTGGCAGATAATACCCTTGCTACCGTCTACGAACGTAATCGATTACGAGATCTCAAGTAAAGTCATGTTGGGTTCTTCCCTGTTTGCCAAGAAACCGCATTCTTACATTTACGCCCAGGTTAAATTACGACAAGTACGAGACACAGATACAAAAAAAGTTGACGCAATTGCGAGATGGGCTCAAGACGTTGGAAGAACAGCTTGCTGCAGAAGAAGAAGCCGGTGTTGCGTGAGTTGACACTATATTCCCCTATCCACATGGCACATAATTCTCCTCCTCCCACGTTTGTGTACATGCATATCACAGTAAACTAATGTGCCACTCTATTTTAGGGATACCAAAACCGACGAAGATAAGCTGGTGGAGCTTCAAGTCAAAGTAGACAAGTTGGATGCCTTGATGGGGGATGCTGATCAAGCCAGGTAAGGCAAGGGCATGTGTATACATGACGATGTAAGAGAATGGAAGATTCATAGCATCGTTTTGGTAGGGAGGCGTTATTTGGCAACAAACGAGGCAAAAGTGTTCGATTCTCACCAGCAAATCAAATGGAGGTGGATCCGAGCGATCTGGAAAATGGACAAATATTACAATTGCAACAAAGGATCATTGAAGGTAGAGGGGAAAAGGGATAAAGAAAAGGCGGGCATGAACAATAGAACTCACGCGATCACTAGACCAAGATACAAACTTGGATCATTTGTCAGACGCCATTCGAAGGCAGCGGGAGCTGGGTCTCTTGATTGGCGACGAATTGGATACACATGCACAGCTGATTGATGAAACGCATGAAATGGTGGATCGCACTGATGCAAGATTGCAGAAAGCAAGGAAAAAGCTCAACTATGTTGGACGCAAAGTCAAGGATAATCGTAAGTTGGATAAAGACTGAGTTGTCTCTTTATTTGGCTAACAACGATGTTTATAGGCTCCATATGTATTGTCATTGTTCTTATATTTGTATTCTTTGTCCTGCTTGCATTGTTCCGATAGACGTAGTAAAAGGAGCGATTTGGAAATAAAGCAGTAGAACCTATGCTACACTTTGTTGCGCTCAAAAGAAATGTGTTACATGTTGACAACCGGCGTGTGGCGTTTGAGGTATCCAAACCTTGTGGATGAGAGACTTTTTTGTCCAAAACAAACCATGATGAAAGTGGCGGGAAAATCAAACACGAAACATGATACACCGCAACCCCTTGACAACCTAAAAAGCAATTGAAACTTTGGTTTTGTCACGCGTGACCTGTGAATAAAGGTAAAAAATTGCAATATTAAAAGCACCAGCTGAGAAAACAGCATCATGCTGACATGGGGTACACATAATTAAAAAGGACAAAAACAAGGAAAGCAGAACACAGAGATAAAATCTCAATACATGGTCAACCCACATGAAGGTGACCAGGGGAGGAGTGGAGAAGAGGGAGTGGATGAGGAAGAGGTGGTACTACTAGCACTGCTGCTGCTGCTGCTGCTGCTGCTTGCAAAGCTATCTCTCCGGGAAAAAAAGCGTGAATCGGTGCGTGATGATGGTATAGGTAGCTTAGACCAGTAGTTGGAAAATGGCATATCGTGGATATAGGTGCATCGAATACCATAGGGACATGCTCCTTCAAAATGATAGGCGCGACAGATTTCAGTCTTGTATCGTGAGTGTCGTGGCGCATTGCGTAGCTCTGTGGACCCATGGGCGTATCGACATTTTTTACCGTATCTGGATATCCAAGTGGTTGATCAGCGTGGGCGATCCTGTTTTATGTCTATATCATCGTTTACGTGCCTGCAGTAACCGAGTTCGGTCCAATTACGGCAATACTCGGTCTTATATAAAAGGACCTGCTTAGTCGGTGGTGACTGATGTAGCATCATGCCAACAATAATTGTAAAGTGCGAATAAAAAAAAAAGAATAGAGCAAAAGAAAACAAAGGTTGAGGAAAAAAGTGATAGCTGTTTATATATCCTCTCAGCTGCTTCCAAACGGGAAACAGCGATATATCACGTATCCCCACCAGCCCCTGAAGGGTGGCAAATTGCGTTTCGAAATGTAAACATGTCAGAGACAAGTTCAGAAAACAATGACAACCGCCCATCCAGTTGTTGGAGACATCGTTTCATAGCATATATACTTTTACAGTAAATGAGCTTATGTTTCAGCATGGTGACTCAAGCATCTCATTATTACTATAATCAACAACATAACATTGACATCTTTTATCCATCACATGAAAAAAGAGAAGCGGTATTTTTGCATAATGAAATGATTATACATGCTTTGTTTTGCATTGCTTTATATGGGTGTTTGGAAAGAGATGAACTTCTTCTATCGATTTGGACTACATTTGGAAAAGAGAGAATCGATACATATACCAAGAGAAAGACCTTGATAGGTCGTCAATTGCTGTTGCTGTTCTTGTTGACGTGTTCGTATTGTTATCATACCACGTGATATCGCTTGATGAATTGTGATCAATGCTGAAACTGAACAAGGTGCGTCAATATATTGCCGAAAAAGTCGCCACGCCGTTATGTATTGCTTTGAAGAAATCTGAAAAGTCGTTTGTGAGTCGGAACGCTGATTAGTGTATGAAAATGTTGTCGTCTCTAGGTGTAGTAGTAGGCACGTTGAAATCGAGTAATAAGTTGCACGTGATAGTTGGCCATTGTTTCCAGCACAGTCGCAAGCCAATGGACCAGGTCGCCATGGTGAGCAGAACATGTTGTCATGAGCTTACTGAAAATGACCAAGACCAGCCAAGGATAGCTTCACCACGTGCTGTCATCTTCTCAACCACGATATGCCATATTCCTCAAGTGGGCTCATGATGGGAAACAGTGATCTTTTCTCCGGCATACTACTTGATATTACCCTTCATATTGGACAAACCTTGCTAACTAGATGAGTTGTTAGTGGATCATTGTATGTAATATCGCATGTTTGTTTCAATCACTTACAAAATTCCTGTTGGCATGGAAACGACGATAAACCTACAATAGCCGAAAAACCGAATATCCACCCAGAGCCCTCTTGACCAATAGCGGTAGGAAATAGTCATACTTGCATGACGTTGTCCCTTGGTTTCCATGGCATGACAATCCCATTGCTCGATGTTTACCTTAGATACAACTATTAAAAGCATTTAGTTATTTACATCCATCTTATCAAAAGCCGAAGCATATGCATACCTGTTGTTCTTGAAAGCAACTCATGCCTCTTGCAGGGCACACCATTCACGAAGTTAGTTTCCATTAATCATTCTTGGGATTGTTGCCTATGCATAAAACCATCCTTGGACCGCCACGAATTGAAGGTGTCGTGCAATATAATCAAACGCGCCTTGCCAAAGTCTTGAATACAATATCCTACCCTTGATTGACCTGATGAAAAGTCCCAGGTTAGCATTGCGAACCATATTTATAAAGGTAACACTGCACACATACCATCATAGAGACAACCGAATTAGACATCAAGCCATAGAACCCGCTTGAATATATCACAGTGATATATGAGAAACTTGATTTCCAGGAAACTAGAAGCCTTGAATCGCCTTCACCGGACTGGCATACAGCAGCTTCGACAATGACTTGAAATACTGTAATATTATCTTGCATGGATCGTTCGAGTCGCTTGATACATGACTTTCTACTAGTCCCGAGAAAAGGCATGGGCCATCCATTAACGAGTAAAACGATGATTTGTATACTTGCGTTGAACCTGAGATTCCAACCATTGGTCTTGAGCATATTATTCACAACCATAGGGACTTGAGAGTGCAATCCTTAATTAAAGCCTTATAAGCGAGCATACGATCCAGATATAACCTTATACGCACCATTCCAAAAAAGGCCCTTGATCGCACCATCCAAAGGGTTCTTGAACGCACCATTCCAAAAAGGCCCTTGATCGCACCATCCAAAGGGTTCTTGAACGCACCATCCTAAAGGCCCTTGATCGCACCATCCTAAAGGTCCTTGATCGCACCATCCTAACGGTCCTTGATCGCACCATCCTAAAGGTTCTTGATCGCACCATCCTAAAGGCCCTTGATCGCACCATCCTAAAGGCCCTTGATCGCACCATCCTAAAGGTCCTTGAACGCGCCATCCTAAGGGTTCTTGATCGCGCCATCCTAAAGGTCCTTGAACGCGCCATCCCAAGGGTTCATGAACGCGCCACCCCAAGGGTTCTTGAACGCGCCATCCTAAAGGTCCTTGAACGCGCCATCCCAAGGGTTCATGAACGCGCCACCCCAAGGGTTCTTGAACGCGCCAACCTAAAGGCCCTTGCTCGCACCATCCTAAGGGTTCTTGATCGCACCATCCTATGAGGTACTTGAGCCCATCACCAAAAGTACTTGCGCGCACCATCCTGTGAGGTACTTGAAACGCATCATCCTAAAGGTTATTGGACACCATCTGAAAGGGCCTTGAACGCACCATTCCAAAGGTTCTTGAATGGATCACCCAAAGTACTTGCACGCACCATCCTAAGGGTTCTCGAATGCACCATCCTAAGGGTTCTTCAATGCATCACCCAAAGTACTTGCTCGCGCCATCCTAACGGTTCTTGAGCACACCATCCTATGGGGACTTGAATGCTCCACCGAAAGACTCCTGAATGGACCACCCAAAGGCCTGATTGAACGCACCATCCCAAAGGTTCTAGAATGCATCAAGCTAAGATCTTGCATGCTCCGATCATGATTCATGCGTCTTGTGGAAAATCATAATACATATCTTGAACGAGCCAGCATTAAATTAAAGGAAGCACATGGAGTACACAACATTCCGTCAACAGCCTTGACATTAATCACCGCGCCCTTGGATCATGTGTGAATACACCAGCAATGATGTATTGACAACACTGCCTCGATCGGTCAATGGGTGAACCATGCCATATCTCTTCTCTTAACAACGTAGTAGATGGTATACAGACACGGCAACATTCAACTTGTGATCTGGAGCACGTCTATGACAAAGTCATACAAGTTGATATCATATCAGTGGCATATGCAAGCAATGATGATCCATTAGGATTGGCACACATCCTGGTCATGGGGAGGGCCTTAATTGGAACATGCAGGACATAGACACAACAAGCATTGCCAGTAATACATAAAGTACATCCATAGCTTGCATTATGAATACAGCCGAACACGGAGCTTGAGGAGACTCTTCAGCACATCCCAGAGGGTGAACCCGTCCAAATGAAAATGGCTGATACGTGTCAACCAGAACCAGCGATCCAGTTATCAACTCTGGTGCATAAACGTGTGTATGGCTGACATAAGAGTAAAGGTAGCAACATAGCCTCTTCATAGCCAAACAACCATTGGAATAAAGGTTCAAGGGGTTTTAACATTGAATGAAGTGATAGATAGAAGGATCAAGCCAACATCAAGATTCCTTGTGGACCCACGATAAAAACTTGAAGACGTGGTATCTTGGAAGTGCAAAGATATGGAATCATGAATAAGCAGGCTCGATAAGTGCAAGATGTCATTGTTGCTCCAAGGGATATATTACGATGCGTAAAGGTGTGTTCTTTCAAAGGGAATGGTGCAATTATGATAATGCATGAATGTATCTCGCAACCACCATGTCCACCGCGTCGTTCGATCCACAAAGCAAACATTTAAAAGTCATTTGATAGAAGCTTGCCCCAGGAAGATTGTATTGAAATATTCAACCGTGACACTTTCATCACCGAAAAGCCAAGGAACTGCACCTTTGAGTTGATTCGAAAGCAATAACGTCAACGGACAACCACTGGACGTTGAATAGAAGAGTACTGAAAAAAGATCTCACTTGCTAATGGTCGAAAGACTGATGATAACTCAAATATTGTAGTCGCATAAAAGGTTGATTAAACTCCAAGAGACGTTGGCCGCATGATTAAGGGCAATTCATATATCGTTGTAACCGGAACATTGATTGTAATAAAAGGAAAGCAGAGTATCACTGATAATCGAGAATAGGCCCAAACGAGAATACATGCGGCCTTCCGAACACTGTCTCAAGAGTATATACGGCTTGCACAAAGATGTGTTGCCTCAAAAGGCGGACACCCACAAAGCAAAACCACCCAGAATAAAGCAAAATAAATCGCTTCACATATCTGAATAACAAATGGATTGATGAGCGATGGTGCTTTTTCGATGATGAACAAGTAAAGATGATACATACCTTAACTACTGATGTAACCCAAGGCGATGAAGAGGAGGAAAGCCTCACAGGGTGGACACAATTGACTTGGAAAAATATCACTTGAAAGAAGTCTGTGACTATCAAGCCCATAAAGCCGTTTCGCTAACGCAACCCCCGATGGTAAAACTTCATCTTCCATCGAGTACAGACATTGGGGTAGCAGGGGTAAAGGTAGAGGTATCATCGAAAGACATCATTTTGGAGAAAAAGTGGAAAAAGAAGCATTGTGAAAATTTTTTCACCGATGGGAGGAGGCTCCTTTATATAAATTTCTTGGCAGCTCATGATTGGTTTCGTTTCCCGAAAACCCCCGATGGATTATTCCCAATTTGGAGTGGATGTGTGACCCAATGACATAACCCATTGGATCAAGTTGGATACATGGCGCATTGGCAATATCACCTGAGACAACGTTGCAGCACAGTCCAAAAAGCTCGTGACGCACCCATCGCCAATAAGAGAAATTCAGATTGCTGCGGGCACCATTCTCATCGTATAAGGTAACTGTTTTGTCACACACCGCTTTGGGCAATCATGTGGACTGGTTCTTGAATAAGTCACAAAGTATGTTGAAATGCGTTGTTCACTTGATGTGGAGGGTGATTGGTTATTGTCCCCAATGATAAAAAGTCCCATCGATTCAAAAGCGAGAGTAATACAAAGGATCATGCTGTGTAACAAAACGTAAAAATGAATGTGTATTGAAGATGGATCTATGTACATGATGATGGTGGTCTATTGCTACTTCTACATATGTTTGCCATTGCTTAACCCCAAACATCCTCATTGTAACGTCCTTGATCAATCAAGTCTTGTACGAAAGCATCAGCCTCCTCATCAGTGCTGACTTGACCAAAGCTCTTTGCCATGGTGCAAAAAGTGCGTCGGACATCTCGGCTCATGGTACCAGCACCACAGACATAAATCGAAGCATTGGCCTGGATCAACTTCCATACTTGAATGGCATTCTCAAGCAACTGATGCTGGACATACTTGATAGGTTGACCTTGGCGTGAAAAGGCGACATGCAAACCTTTGAGAACACCGCTGTTGACGTATTCTTGCATTTCATCCGCATAAATATAATCCTGATCTTGGCGACGGCAGCCAAAAAAGAGGACACAATCACCAACATTGCCATCACCCTTGGTATGTTGGAAGTAACGTTCTTGCAAAAAGCCACGGAAAGGAGAGACACCGGTACCAGCAGCAATCATGATGATGGGAGTAGCAGGATCGGCAGGCAAGCTAAACGTGCTCTTGGATGACTTTAGAGCAGCACGCAAAGTGACAGATTCGTGGCTACGAGCCAAGTAGGATGAGGCCAAACCATAATATTCACGACCATCCTTGAGTTTATCATGGACAACACCAATAGTCAAATGAGCTTGTTGGGGATGAGCCAAAGGAGATGAAGCAATCGAGTAGCGACGAGGTTGCATGACACCCACAGCAGCCAAGAATTGACCAAGGTCCAATCGCTTCACTTGAGGATAATGCTTTTGAAGATCAAGAATGGTGCGATGCTTCTCGATAAAGGATGCATATTCAGGGCTGTCGGGCATAATAAGCTTGCGGAACGCTTCAGCAGTCTCGGCTGATGTGCTGCTCAATTGCTCAGCAAAGATGGATAACATGGTACGTGTGGGTGGTGATGAGAGATCAGCATAGTACGTAAGAGCATTGCGGATACTGCATGGACCTTGAATGGAGGCTGCAAGCGAACGAGGCGATACGTTGCCAATTGATTCACGATCGATCTCAAAGACTGAATCCAGGACCCATCCAAAATTGACACCAATGGCTTCAACAATCTCCGGATCGTTCTCAGGGAACACTTCAAGATGATCACCAGCCATATACAGTTGTCCATCCTTGCAAAGAGGCTTGAGTACAGAAATATCAAGTTCAATATGACGAGTGCTTCGGTCAGAGGTAGGTTGTTGCAATTCCCGGTTGCGAAGAATCTCCACATTGTAACTGCCGTTGCGGTTGATAGCACCTTCCTTCCACTTGTCTTCATCCATAGGGCTGATGAAATTGACCTTGACAGCTTGTTGTTCCATGCCACGGCTGGCTGAGGGTACCACAGATTGATTCTCAGCAAGCGAAAGTCCAAAGCTGCTCAATGCATGTACCCAGAAATGTGCAGACCTAAACAACGAGATAATGTTAGTCATATAGGTAGAACCAAGAGTATTCAATAAACGTACCATTCATTAAAGTCGGCATCCATATCCTTGTCTGCATTGCCTTCACCACATCCAAAGAAACGCTCAGCACCAAGCTGCTCAAGAGCCTCATTGACCTTGCGAGGGAAAGCTTGATATGTACGCCAATTCTTGTTACCCACACCAAAGACAGCAAACTGCAACGACTTTAAGAGATTCTCATGGCCTTCTTCTTTGAGCTTCTCCGTGATAAAATTGCTGAAACGTTCAGCTGAATCAGGGGGTTGACCATTGTATGTTGCTGTGCAAATGACGACAAGTTCTTGAGGACCCGATTCCTTGGGCTGATATTTGCCAGTATCAAGTACATTCCATTTGTCCATCTCGGATATGGTTACTTTCTTGAAACCAAATGAACGAGCTTGAGATGCAAGTACGGATGCATAGTCTTGAGCAGTGCCTGTTTGTGTACCATACAAGAAAGTGACAGGTGGAAGCTCAGCAGCAGGACGTGCAGCCACTTGTTCAGCAATCGATTCAAAATGGGGAATAGTGGCTTTGGGCTTGTCAGCTTTATCAGATTCAGCAGCCTTGGGAGGAATAGGAGTTGCATTAGGCTCAGGCATATCAGTACGAGGTTGAATGTTGACAAAGAAATCGGTGGGCTTGGTGGTTGCCATCATTGGATCAAATTCAACATCAGGGCCATCTACACAAAACAATGATACCATATAAGTACAAAAGAAAAAGAGGAGGATGGGAGATAATGATGATGCATACCATAATGGAACTTGAATCGGTGCAAAAGCATGGCCAACACCACCTTGGCCTCCTGTAGGGCGAATGCCATACCGATGCATGCACGTGGACCGGTACTGAAAGGAAGCCATGAGAAACGGGATCGCTTTTGCTCTTCCTCGGGTGTAAATCGTTCAGGATCATAACGCAAGGGATCAGGATACACTTTAGGGTTGCGATGCATGGCAAACAAGTTGACGGACACAGGAGTATTGGCCTTAACGAGATATCCACCAGGAATCACGCAATCCTTCTTGCAGTATTTGCCAAGTGCACGTACAGGGGGATACTTGCGCAATGTCTCCTTGAGTACTTGATGAGTATACTTGAGCTCGCTCACTTGCTCGATAGTGGGGATCTTGTCATGGGTGATACCGACATTGGCGATTTCTTGTAACAACTTGGCTTCGACATGTGGGTTACGTGACAACTCATATAATGTCCAGGCGAGAGTGTTGGCAGTTGTCTACGATAATCACAACAGCTCCAATGAGTATCCCATCCATCCATATTCGTAGTCGAGTAAACTTACATCATGGCCAGCAATAAGAAAAGTGACAACTTGATAACGAATGTTTTCATCTGAAAGACCAAGTTGATGCTCATCACGGGCGTTCAACATGAATCCCAACAAGTCCTTATGCATGTCACCAGCTTCAGGGCCATTCTTGCGTTCCTTAATGACTTCATCCACGGTATCATTCATCAACTTTACGGATCGATCGAAATGACGGTTCTGCTCGAGAGGTAGGTGCTTGACAAATGACATTTGTTGTAACCGGGCAACGGCATGCTTCAAGCAATAGGCCATGGCATCAATGAAGGGGTGGTTGGGCGTATCCTTGGAGTCAAGCAAGCCAAAATCGTAACCAAAGCCGCAACGACCAATAGTCTCAAATGTCAAGCGTGTCGTCCAATCCAGAATCTCGACCTTTTCTGAAGGATCGTATTGCTCAAGAGTCTTGATAGTTTGGAGGGAAATGACACCCATTTCTTCTAGGTAAGCCTATGCATAAATGAAGCGTCAACGTCTCGTTCTTTTTGCTGCATCAACACCGCCACAACTCCACCATCGCAATGTGTTTACCTTGATAGCACGAGGGCTAAATGCAGGCATGAGCAACTTGTGTGCAAGCTTCCAGTCTTCATCGTCAGTGTTGGTAGTGAACAAGCCTTGACCACCGAAAGCCTTGATCTCCTTGAGACCGCCCGAGAGCTTTTTGGTGAAATACTCAGACTCCTTGACAAACAACTCAGCAACTGCAGGATCATTGGTACCGACGATTTCTTCGCCCATCAAATTCATATTGACAACTGGACCATAAGTATCAAACATGCGCATCCATCCAAGCGTCCTGTATCATCATAAAGGTAATAACGATTAGCATGGCATTGGCATTGAAGCATTATCCAACTTACATATTGGGTAGTAATTCACGAATGGAACCAACGAATGGATACTTGAATGGACCAGGAATGACTTCTTTGACATGTTCCTTCAAGTCGAGGTAGATCACTTGTTGTTGTCGTACTTGATCAATGCCATCGAGCATTTTACCGGATGCATCTCGCAAAATGATGTCGCCCAATGGGATATTCTTGGCAACACCAAGCTTCTCCATGGCAAGGTTGCGTACGGTATCGATATTGGCACCCGAACCAAAGTTGATGATCTGGCCGTCTTTCTCAACATCCGTGTTGGACGATTGTAGTACGACAATTAATGATGTAGTTGTTTTTTCAGACATGATGTGATAATAAAACACGATCCAGAATTCGCTCGCGTTCTTTTTATATAGTTATTTGGTTGGCAAGATAAGGATTGTCCGCTTTCCGAGAAATGGATCGGGCATTGTGAGATGCAGCTGCACTGAGTACCAAAAAGGGAGTGCTAGCAGGCATGCGACGGCAAAAGGATTCATGTTTTACATTTTTCCTACGATCATGGTGGATCTGTATGAATTGTCATCCGAAAAAGACAATGGGCAGGTGTTTAGCCGACCATTTACCCGCGTAGAGTGGCGTACTGGATTATGTTATCACAATCTAATAAGCATGTTTTGACTATTTAAAGCGCCGGTAAATCTATTATTATCCAATCTCCTGCTACATTGAGTTGCTGACCCTGGATTTTACTGCTTTGTCAACCGAAACTCACACAACCCAAGATTATGGAAAGCCAACTTGTGTGTTCTGTTGCTATTGTGTGGCGCCTCGATCACTCCACGTGGGTGGCACTGTGTTATGCACAAGTTCCTTTGTACGACTTTTTACGATCCATGCAACTCTCTCAAAATATGTCAAAAATGTCAATGATGAATGTATGGATTCGACTTTATTACTTTTACAGTCGATATGCAATTGGGGTTGGAGGTGTATACTCGGTTACAAATGGCATTAAACAAGAATGATGGGGGAGTGTGGATATAACTTTGGGAAAAGACAAGCACGCGTCCTTTTAAGCGCCATCAGTGGGTCCTTCTTTCTCGTTGCCAGTTCTCTCGTTGCCAGTTCTCTCGTTCTCATCAGGTTCATTCTCGTTACCGGTTCTTTCGTTGCCAGTTCTCTCGTTGCCAGTTCTCTCGTTCTCTTCGGGCTCGTTCTCATCTGGCTCGTTCTCATCAGGTTCGTTCTCGTTACCAGTTCTTTCGTTCTCATTACCATGAGTTCCACGATGACCAGCAACAGCACCGCCAACAGGTGTCGTATCAATGGATGACGTATTCATAGAGGAAGACTTGTAAACGGTTCTCTTTTCAAATCCTCGAACGGGAGCAGCTTGCACGGAAACAGCAAGTGCCATCAAAGCGGCCAAAGTCAAAGTAGCGAAGCGTGTCATAGTGTAGAATTGAATGTAGTAGTATAGTGTGATGAGAATAAAGATCAAAACCAAAAGGTCACCCTTTTTATATTCTTTGCTATGTGATCTCCTTTTACGAATGCCACATCGATAGAGGGATGATTGACAGCCACTACTACCAATTTTGATCTCCACTTTGCATAATTCGAAGATCCACATTGCCCCGTATGCAATCCACGGTTTATCGAGTGCAAGTATATCACGCAGCTAGTAGTAAAAAAAGGTAACCCCTGCTGTCATGTATATACTTGTACAGTAAATTTTGATGTATGCATACAGGAAGCTCCTGAGAAAAGAAATTTCCTTCAAATGTCGGTCTCGGACAATATGTGCAGCAACATCAGCATCCGTCATCATCCGCTTACTGAATCATCAGTAAGGACATTATGCGTGAGGATCACGTTGCTATGTCAATCACGTTGCTTTTATATTTGTCTCATAGGCATGGTCCCAATTACAAGGCCATACCTTATTGACACCCACACACAAGCACACAAACACGGAATCTGCAGTGATGGGTTGCATCCTCGAAGGCATTGTAAACCATAGAAGGACTAGATGCTGCAACATGCGGCAACTCCTATTCTCTAGTACTGGGTCGGCGTAAGAGTTCTCTGTATGTAGAGGTGAAGAAAACCTTGGGATTATACTGTATATGCAAATGCATATGACCGCTATGGACAAGTCGCTACTTTGAACAGCCCCTTTTGAGGGGCGCATGTAGTAATGGTAAGAGCGATGGAGTATGTACACGTTCGTATCAACATGGCGGAAGGCAAAACTTTATGCAAAGCGATTTTACGCCATAGGGTGAAAAAAAGGAGCAGGGAAGATAATGACTGGAAGAGAGGTATACAGACATATCATCCTGTTGCTCACACAAGCAAAGGATTTATGTATGTATCGATTCATGCAAAGAAAATGAGGATGGTTTGTGGTGAACAATCTACTAGGTACATCATCCATCACACCACCTTCCGCATTGGGTCAGGTTGGTCGGTGCGTCTTGAATACATGTCGTCCAACATGTGCACACATTATGCATCAGCATTCTGTTAGTACTGTAATGTTGGTAAACAATTTCTTTAACTCGACGCTACTTTTAAAAAGTAAAGGAAAAGGCGAGGCTCCCCCCCTGCGTGATGCACCCAAAAAGCCCATCTTGTCTCTTTCTTTTGCTTTCTATCTCTGACGATGGTGATGTATTTTTGTTTTGATTGTTGATGCAGCGACCAAACACCTTTATTATGTCAACAGACACATCCAAGCTGATTCGTCCAAACTTAAAAAGTAAAAGCGATCTTCAAAAAGTATAAGCATCAGGATCGTCCCTGGAGAGAGGAATCCGCTGGCGAATAAGACATTTACTCTTTTTCCCCCTTCTCTCTTAAAGCACCAGCTATTATATACACCTGAATTCTGCATCTAGGGCCAAAAGTAAAAGTAGTGAATGGTGGTTTAATATGCACGACCGCGCGGACCAACAATCAAATGACACTAGCAACACGCTACTCAGATACCATAACAATTAGACTATTGTGGTACCAAACAACATGAGTATCTCGCTGTATTATCATGCCCCATACACCAATGGATATCCTTGATATAAAAGACTTTAGAAAGTGATCGTTTAAAATGTATCAAGGGTAGGGTATAAGAACGGTAAAAGGATGTGTAACAAAGAATGATGATGATGGGCTTGCCAAGAGAAAAGCGTGTCGAATTGACTTTTATGCTTCAGTGGAAGGTGCAATTTAGATAACCAACCAATATGGGAGGGGTTAGAGTGGGTTAACTTTTTTCTTCTCTTCTCTTCTCTTTTCTTTTACCACGAGTGCATCTCGGCCAACCACCCATCAACATGTCGACTTCATCTTGGGAGTCCTATTTGACACCTCAAGAACAACAATTCTTCAACAAATGCTTTCGTGCTGCAAGTCGTAGTCAAACGGGTCTAGTCACTGGTCCAGAAGCTGTACGCTTCTTTGCAACTTCGGGTGTTCCCAACCAAATCCTCTCTGATGTAAGCTTGCAAGTGGTTCATCGTTGGTAGTGTACTCATCTCGAATATGTTCATTGTGCGAGTAGATTTGGGAGACGGCTGATCGTGACAATCAAGGCTATTTGACACCTGAGACGTTTTCTATTGCGTTAAAGCTTATTGCATGCACCCAACATGGCAAGGATCCACAAAACCCAGTATTATCCACTTGTAAGTATATTTGGAGGAGACAACGCGTCCATATGTGTGTATTCATTATGCGCATACATAGCCGTACCACTACCGCAGTTTGAAGGATTGGATTCAGAAGCTGCTGCTAGTCCTCATGTTGGTGTAACGGCTGCTGCTGCTCACGGTCCTGCCATGACAATCACTCCTGAAGAGCGTGAAAAGTATTATTCCATTTTCCGTGTCCACCAACCAGCAGGAGGCTTCTTGGATGGTGAAAGCGCCAAGAATATCTTTATGAAGTCAAAGTTACCAACCGAGGCACTGGGCCAAATTTGGTAAGGATGGGATGATGATGAAGATGGACATGAGACTGATAAAGAGGAAACAATATACAGGAACCTGGCAGATGTACGTCAAACTGGCAACCTCGATCAAGCAGAATTTGCGATTGCTATGCATTACATTGCAAAGCTGATGGATGGTACAATTTCAACTCTTCCGTCACAATTGCCGCCAAGCGTTTATGCAACCGCAGCCGGTGATAATAATCCTGTGCAACCCACTCAACAACCAACACCACAGCAACAACACCAATTACCACAACGATCTCAGACAATCAATTCACTTGGCAGCTTGGCATTTTCATCATCAGCTGGTGTTGATCAACAGCCCAATCAGCCACAATGGAATATTACACCACAAGAGAAGATCCAGTTTGATGCATTCTTTGATAAGATTGATACCAAAAGGACGGGCTTTGTTCAAGGCACCGATGCTGTGGAATTCTTCACAAACTCCCGTTTACCTGAGGCAGATCTGGCACAGATTTGGGATTTGGCAGATTCAAGTCAACAAGGTCGATTATCACGTGATCAATTTGCGGTGGCAATGCATTTGATTCATAAGCGACTACGAGGAGAACCATTACCTAGCACTTTACCGAATGCACTTGCTTTGCCACAAGGAGCGAGCCCTGCTATGGCGCCTGCAGTTGCAGCACATCAAAGCCCTGCAATGGTACACCATCAACCTGCTGTTCAATCACCTCTTGCTACCAGTAAGTCTTCATATTTTGTTGAGAAATGGCATATATTTATTAACAATTTGAAATAGATACATCGCCATTTGAGAATCAGGATCTTCTCGGTGATTTTGGTGACAATGAACAACTGACTCAGGATACAAACCAAGTCAATCAGCTACAGAATCAGATGGCAGCACTGAAAACTTCGACTGGACAAGTACAACATCAAAAGATGGATGCTCAGCAAACACTTGAACAACTTGCAAAGCAAAAGAAGGAGTTGCAGGCACAATTGGCCCAAGTACAATTGGCTCATGAGACTGAAGTGAAGGAATTACAAGAATTACAGCAACAAGTGGAAAATGAACGACCTGGATGGATGCAAGCACAACAAGAACACGACGCTGCTCAACAACAGCTGATTGCAACACAAAACGAGATTGCTCAACTACAACAAACATTGGAAACCAGTCGTACTGAGAGTGAACAACTTAGAAAACGCGTGCATGAGATTCAAGATGAGACTGCTCAGCTCACTACCCAGCTCAACAATTTACGATCACAGCTCAAGCAACAAGATATGATGTTGGATATCAATCGCCGTCAAGTAACAGCATCAGAGCAAGATCGGGATCAGGCAAAGCGTGACCTTGAAGACTTTAAAGAAGAGCGACAACTTTCAGATGACGTTGTTGAAGCAGCAAAGCCAAAACCAAAAGAAAGCGAGACACAACAATCACCTCAAGTTGCTGCTGCTGCCAGTTCCCCTGCTGCTGCTTCAAGCAACCTCTTTGATTTGTTTACAGCAAAGCCAACTGACAAAGATGAGGCTGGAAAGAAGGAAGGATCGTCAAACGACTTTGATGCCATTTTTGGGAATATCCAATCAAGTAAACCAACATCTCCAGCTACACAGAGCAGCCCATTTAGTCCATTCGATCCCGTTGGCTGGGCAACACCACCTGAACCAACCACCACCAGCTCACCACCCAACACAACCACTAATACAACTCGTGCAGCAAGACCAGCTCCTCCTCCACCGCCACCACAAAGTAGACATCACCGAAATACTTCAGATGCCAGCCATACAACAGCATCCACAACCACTTCCGTCACAAAGAAACCTCGTGCTCCACCTCCACCTCCACCAACTGCTCAAAAGTCAACTGAAAAACCAGACAACGAATTTGATTCTGCTTTTCTCCCATCTACTACTATTACAACAACAACATCACCCCCCGTGGATGATTTCGATGCAGCATTTTCAGGTCAAATGAGCAATGCACAAGTTGTACAAGCTGGTGGTAACGACTTTGATGGATTCGATGATGCATTTGCCTCCTTTGATAAAGAAGCGAAACCAAGCGACACCAGAAAGACCAATACGGGTGATTTGAATTGGGCCAGTAATTTCGGTGGATTTGACTTTGCTGAAGGTGATACAAAGGGTGCAGGCAACAGCAACAACAAGGAGGATGATTGGGATTCTATCTTTGGAGGATCGAACTCTAAGAATACTGCTGCTGCTTCTTCTACTACAACGGCAACCTCTGGCGTAACAGAAAACAAGGCCGACAACAATCAGAAGAACGTGTTCGGATTCGAAGATGCATTTTCCAGTAGTGGCTTTGCAGCAGCAGCACCACCAGCAAAACAGGAGCTAGCATTATCAGGAGACAATAGCAATTTGGATGAGTTGATGAAAATGGGCTTTGAACGTAAACAAGCCAAAGAAGCTTTGGATCGGTATGACCAGGATCTCGTTAAAGCAAGTAACTTTTTGCTAGATCAGAGTAGTAAATAATGATCCAACACCCCCACCTCCCCTTCTCCACACCATCATATAACCATCCACTTTCAACACAACATTGATCTTGATTGATTCCTTGTTTCTCTGTCTCTCTCCCGATTTCATTTTCTTTCTTCTCATCCACCCCCTTATTTCCTGATCATCTCCTTTCCTCGTTATCCAAACAGATAAAATATGGAAGAACAACGCGTGCATAAGTTAAAGTTGCGTGCATTATTGTACATTACCAAATTGGCTCATGCTTTCTTTCTTTTATTGCTATTTACTACCCTTGCATACCCTACTTCTGTGCGTCCACCACACGCATTATTATACAACCGATCCCGCGGTAGTTGCATTGGTAACAAGGGACGAGTCAAAGGAGTGTGTGTGTGTGTGCTCTGATGGATAGTTAAGGAGCCCTGAAGTTCTGTTTCGTCGGATGATTGCATGATAAAAGTGGTTCCCATCGTGCTCCTCACTAAGACATAGTTGGCGATCGCTGTTTTTACCTTTCTATCAAACATGACTCCCTTTGAACCACGCTTTCTTGTTTTTCTTCCTCTTTCTTTCTCCTACTTGTTCATATAAAAGCATTCCATCATACGGAGTGCTTCTCCTCGTTTCATCTCCTCCACTTTCTTTCACGCACTCACACACTCACACGCACGCAAACACAAACGCACCATGGATCCACAAGCATCACAAGCTTACACGTCCATGATGAAGTTCACCATGGATGGCAGACCTTATATCAAGGTGCATATACAAAATGAAGAGCTACATATTGTATATGCAAACTAACACTGTTCTGATAGGACATCCATGATTTATTCGGTGCCCTCATGGTGCAAATCAGCATTGGAACGCATCGCTATCTATTCCGCAACTACAACAATACATTTACATCCGAGGATGCCATCCAAACTTTGGGCAGCTTGCGTTTCTCACATACTGTACGTGTACCTGATCCAAATGATCCGTCACGGTTATTACGCACCACGACTACGACGACTTTTAATATGGCAAGGGATATGGCCAAAGCGCTATGTCAACAATTTGTATGGGCTCGTCTTTTCGAGAATGCGGTTGATCCACAAGCACGTTCTTTCCGCGATCGAGGCATGTGGCAGCTTACACCTAAAGGTATCTTTTTGGTGCATGATTTCTGTCAGCGCACTGAGATTGCTGCTGAGATCACCAAAAAGTTGCATGACACAGCTGGTTTTCAATTGGTGCGTATTGAACGCAATACGGACGATGATCAAATGGTGCTCAGTCGACCAACCATGGGCATACTTTTCCGTATCATGCTATCAAGCCTTCCTATGCATGGTGAACGACGTATCACCAACAACAGCAACATCACCCCAGCTACGAGTAGCACGGGGCCCAAGCGTACCGAATCCATGTCATCAGCATCATCTTCAACTTCTTCCGGTTCTGGTTTCCATGCCCCTTTTTCCATGTCATCCCAAACATCCTCTGTTGTTAGCGACAGGCTTTTAGATGGCAATTTACTTGCATCTGCCACCTTAGCTGTACGTCGCACCAACAAACATACAGCTGGTGGCAACAATAAGATGCGCCTTTTGTTCTCTTCACAAATGTGCTGCGACTGGTTAACAGAGACGTGTACATTGGCCAATCGAGACGAGGCAGAGGAGATTGCCAATAGTCTTCTCAAGTATGGATGGATTGAGTTCCAAAATGAATCCAAGCATCAACAAACTGTCAACGCTTACAAGTCCCAAATGCTACGTGTCACTGCAAATGGAAAGCAAATTGTGCAACAATTCGAGATCGGTGGTATATGTGTGGAAAGTGATGGTTCTGTATTATTGGAACGCAATGCTATGCGTCAAGGAAGTATTTGCTCCACAACATCATCCGCTGCTGCTGCTGCTCTCGCCAATCAAGATGCACAACATGGTCGACTTAAGCAAATCCTCGATGATCCACATTTACGCTCCTTGTTCAAGGACTTTTTGAGCGCCAATTTCTGTGAAGAGAATCTCGATTTTTGGATTGATTACACGACCTTACGTCGTAAATGCCGCAACCAAAGCCCAGCCATGCCTTCTCAGAACCAACGCGATCTGCTGGATGATGCTTACAGTTTATGGAAGATGTATTTGGCTCCACATGCTACCAGCGAACTCAATGTCGACCATACCTTACGCCAGGAAATGGATCGATTGGTGACCACCATGGAAAGCAAAGGATCCATTGGCCACCATCTTCATAGTAATACGGCTCACCTTCACGCTGCTACCCCATCACAGAGCTTGCGTATGATGCTGAAATGGTTTGATCGTGTGGAAGAGCACATTTTACGTCTCATGGCTTCCGATTCAGTACCCAAATTTGTAAAAACTCCAGTATATCAAAAGGCTATTTCATCCAAGGATCTTTACTTGACAGCTGTACCATCCCCTACACCACCAGGAGTCGCCACAACAACAAACACCAGCACCAGCGCTGAAGGTACCGTTGCATAATGAATGATGACCGATCCAGTTGGAACACATAAACCTTTAAATAGCCACATATACATACAATGCGTACGTCCCTATATTGCGCTACCCCATAATCAACAACACCAGTGTCACTGTTATTACACTAGGCTTCATATCGTGTAACTTAAAAAATAAAAAATAGTATTCAACAATCGCTTTCCTTGCATAACTTATCACTACCTTTGGCATAGTATTGCAGTACGCTTATCTACATGTTTACGCAATTACATTAGTATCACCTCTACAATAAGAGACGACCCACTGTGACAAGCTGCCCTGGATCTCTTTCTTTGAGCGTAGTTCTTCAATCAAACCATCTCCGATCAAGACAATTGAATCATGGAAATGAATATCGGGAGCAGGAGTATCCTCCACATGCCATAAAGTGGGCAGCAGTGCCGATTTCGAGGATGGGCCTATTAGCAGCCGATTCATGACCTGTTGCTGAATAGGGAATAAAGTATCATCCAGTTCCTGCAAAATAAGTTTGTTACACAGACACCCCCTCTGCATCTTTGGCTCTATCAGCGTCTCACTACTTGACCATGTACAAAGACCATTTTTAATATAGCATCACGCTTACAGCATATGTAAAACACAAAGATGCCCATAACTAAAAATTCTACAATGAAACATGGGGTTTACAATCGAACAATATTGCTCGGCTGGGTGTAGCGCACCTTGTGTACAAGTTTCACGATCGTCGAGGCCATTCTCAGATTCACCCAATGTCACCACCAGCCAAAGTGGATCAGGTCGATCTCGAATTTTTTTTCGACGAGGCTGGTGGTGACATTGGGTGAATCTGAGATCGGCGAGCCTGATCGTGAAACATGCATTCAAGGTGCGCTTCACCCCGACGAGCAACTTTGTTCGATTGAAGACCCCACGTTTCATTGTAAAGTTTAGAGATAAATGCACTTATATGTTTTTACATATGTTGAAACCATGATTCTATAGGACAAGTGGTGTTTGTTCATTGTGAAGTAGCTTGACCCTGATAGAGCCGAAGATGCAGAGGGACGTGTTTGTGTCACACAGCTCATTTGCGTGATACTTAGGGAGTATCAGACACCGCTTTGGCTGGGTCACTGACCCAGGTCACGGGCTTGGGGGTGACCTTGATTCACGTACCAATTTTTCAGTTCCAGTAAACGATCGATTGGCCATCTTCCACCATGTTTCTGCTCCTGTGGTTTGAGTAGCCAACTCAACCACCACCACCTCAGTGGTGTACCTCTTTTTCTTTGCTCTCTTCTCAGCAACAACCATTCCCATTGGAACATAGATCTCTTGTGACGAATCTTGTGGTAAGTGGTGGCATTGCCTACGTCAATGGTTTGGGTGTCATGGCGACAGGTCTCTTAGTAGCTTTGTTCGACTATTTGCTTACTTTACGCTGCCATGTAGAATATCGATCATCCATTATCAATATGCCTCGTGTATCTGCTCGTTCCCGTTTCAATGCTCATCGATCCACACCATCATCATCATCATCATCATCATCATCATCATCAACAACAGTAGCATCATCATCATCATCATCATCATCATCATCATCATCATCATCATCATCATCATCATCATCATCATCATCATCATCAT
>JNEU01001022.1:0-34478 GCA_000697475.1 Lichtheimia corymbifera B2541
CGTCGCCATCATCATCTGGGAAGAGTCTTGAGCCATTCTTGGTTGTTCTTCGTCTGAATCAGAGGAATTGTCTTGGGTGCGAAATTGTGTAAATGCTGCTTGTTGAAATTTTTCTTGAGATGAATCACCGTTCATCAGCTACCAAATGTCGTCTTTCTTTTTGGATCCACACAGGAGAATAATAGACGACGTCCACGAAGGAATAAGACCACACAGGAATAGAATAGACCACGAAGGATAAGACCACACAGGAATATAGACCACGAAGGATAGAAGTGCCACACAGGCAAATAGACAATAAAATAGAGAGAACGTAAGATAATGTTTTATTCTATGATCAGGTCCACTATTTATAATTGTATGATGGGGCTAAGTAATATATATTGAGTGTGGCGAAGTAATGATGGAGGGCGCAGCATAAAGATGCCAAGATGATTGTATGCAAAAGATAATACCGATCAAGAAGATCAGGTATGTTGCTGCGACAGACAAGAAGTCACGTGACTTTCTCGTGTTTCTTGTCTCCTTGCATTTACACGGCTAATCCTACATATACCCTTATATTTCAGCTGTATAGTTATGATTTAGTCCTCAATGTAAGGTAACATCACGCTTTATTTAGCAGAAATCCATGGTAAGGACAAGATATATACTCAAAAATTGTGCATGCTTTTATGTTTATGCTTCATCATTCATCTATATATGCTGATTGTTCATGTATCTACTATTACGCTGCTACTTGATTATCGCCTCGCAGTCCTTTTCGTACAGCAACCACAGAGTCCTATTATACATAAAATCAGTTTTTTCTTGCTGTTGCAGCGATTGATGGGTGGATAGATGATACATACCACAATGACCGCATCTACACCATAGTTGCGTTGTGCAAGTGCATTTCCAACGACATTGTTCAGCACACCGTATGTAAACAGCAGTAGTCCCGATTCCTTGATCACCTTGACCATGCGTGGTGCTTGTAGAATAGGTTCGCTTGCAGCCACAATACCCAATAAATCCGCCTGCTTAGCAAATCGCATACCGCCTTGAAGTGAGTTACAACGCACATCGGCCACTGACAAGGTACCAGCATCCGTCAAAAAGAACACGGGATAGTTTGGCTGTTTGAGATTCAAAGCGACGCAAATCTCGGGATGGAAGGAGGAGAAAATGATACGACGATCTTGTGCTGCATGATCATAGACGCATTCAAGGATGGTGTCGACAAAAATATTGATTTCTTGGAATTGATACAACTCATCGCCTTCAGCCTCATCCACCATTGGATACTTGACTTCAATGTTTAATCCTGCCGTCTTTGGAATTTTCTGTAGTAATAATCGTAGTAGTAGAGTCAATATATACACATGCATAAATCATTATCATGTTGATTACCTTGAGTGCCTCAGCTAATGTAGTAAAAGGTGCTTGAATGCTTTCAGGACCATTGCCTTTGAGTTTACCAAGCTTGTTGGTGCGAGTGAGTTCGAGTCGTTTTGAAGCAAGCGTACGTCCATGCATTTGTTTGCTGCTTATGGCACTCATCGAATTGGATCGTGCTGCACGTCGTTTTCCTTGAATAGGCGCAAGAAGTGAAGACGAATCATCTTCAGAACTAGGAGGTGATTCATATGCAGGTGCAACAATCGGTGGCCTGTTGTCTGGTTGTGACGAGAGTTGTCTGTTGGGATGGTCATCGCTGACACCCGTGTGGTATTCTTTGATATGTCCGGAAGGTCGTAAATTCAAAAACTGCTCACTTGTGATGGCATTCAAAGGTATATCGAACCCTGTCTCAGTCACAGTCCAATCATGATAAATGACAGGCACCAAGTCCTTCGTCAATTGTACATCTATAACATACCCAAAGTCAGGTCGCCACATTCCATTATTACATAGTCCTATACTACGTACCAAATTCGACATATTCTGCACCTAATGAAGCTGCCGTGATAAAGGAAAGCACTGTATTTTCGCCAACTTGTAAATGGGATGATCTTTGATTCATGCCTGATCCACGATGTCCAATGATCTATGATGATGGTGATGTGATTCAGTATTCTTATCCTATTCCATAACATCAGGATCTCTTTTACCTTGGTATCCAAAGACTTGTAATAGGTGTACCGATCACCCACAGTCATGTTGGGATGCGTAAAAGGTGTAACAACAAAGTACTCAAATCCCAGTGTGCCAATGTACTCGAGTGTCGATGACCGAATAATAGGCACTGTTTGCTGACCACGTAAAGAGGAGTTGCCTGGCGCTTGTCCTTTGAATCCGCGTGATTTGGTATAAATCTGATCTGTGGCAAGAGTGGCTGTAGCACGTGCAATGATGTTGTTGCCATGGGATGCACCAAACGTCTCAACCAAATCAAAACGAAGCACCACACTTTCAGGGTTGCTGCTTGAAAGGATGATAGGTTCAATATCCAAAAGATGAAGCTGGTTGGTGGGTGGTAAATCAACGATGGGCAACTCGCCTGTTGCATTGACAGCTGAAACAGCAATAGAAAGGCGTTGATCCTCCAACGTGCTATCTTGCAGGTTCATGAACTGAGTTGAGGCTGGGTTGCGAATGTCGTTGGATCCAAGCTTGATGATGATCATGGATTGGTCAGTGAGGTACTTGTGTCCATATAAACGACCTGCTCGCGATCTTGCTTCCAATGCATGGTGACTAAGGGATTCGTTTTTACCAACCGATCGTGTATCATCATTGTCAATTCGATCAGGAATGTTGTCGGGTTTTGTCATACGTCCAATATCGAGGTAACCACGAAATACTGCATGTTCATAAGCAGCCCATCCATTGCTGTCAGTAGCCGTCTTGTCAGCATCATGATCCAATAAAAGCTGAACGATATCCATGCAACCCTCCATAGCTAATTGAAGTATCCTGTCAGATGTCTACACCCGTATAGAATTGCTCCCACCAGCTTACCCGCAATCATTAGGGCTGTCCACCCATTGATATTCTCAGAGTGATTCACATCCGCATGTCCTTGTTCAATAAGAATACGCACGCCTTTTGTGAAATGATGACGTGCTGCAATCAATAAAGCCGTCTCGCCATCTTCATCCGCCAGATTGACTGAAGCACCCTTGGCAATCAACAATTGTAATAAATCCAGGTTACACACATTGCATGCTAACGCGGTAGCAGAGGGATGGTGTGATCGGTGGACGTATTCAGGTACAGCAACATCATGTTCTTCATCCACACCGCCATTAGGAACACGTTGCGCTGACGCAGCTGAAGGGAGAGGAAAACTGGTCAAGGCACCTGGTCCTTATCCACCCATGATGTAGCACCTTACCAGCAATAATGCCGTCAATATCATTAATCTTGCCAGTCTCGACCAATTCCTTCAGTGTCAAGTAGTTGCCATGGAGAATAGCCAAAAAGAGAGGTGTATGTCCTTCACGATCTTGCCACGTTGGATCAGCAAACCCGCCCTTATTGGTGCTGTTGTAATCGCCTGTATCTATTGCCTGGCATAAAAACAGCTGAGCAAGTGCAGCTTGTCCAAATTCAGCAGCATAATGTAATGGACGACGCCCTATGCAATCCACCTGAGTGTTGAGATCGGGCGCCACCTCCAGTAGCTTTTGAACAACAGCCTGTATCGCCTTGGAGAAAGCGTTATCTTCGACCCAATCATCTCGTACACCAATGCAAAGCTTATGCAACAGGTTGCGTTCGTTGATGTCATATCGCCCCATGGGATTCACCTTGACGTTGGACAAAAGGTACTCGAGACAACTTGGTGATCCATTAATGGCTGCGCGCTCAAGCATTGCATATCCAAATTTCTATAAAGACAAATCCCGTGTTAGTATGCGTGATGTCACATGTTGTGTCCGTCTCGAGATAAAGCAAAAACAAACCTGATCCACACTGCCACTACCCATCACTTGGAGTTGTTGCTTTAGCTGATCCACACTATCGTCATCAATAGCATGCGCCAAGGATTCGTGCTTGCCAAGGTCACGGATAATGCCTGTTTGATAAAATCTTGCAGAGGCTGGTGTGGATGTACCAGATACGGGATCATTTACTGCCATATCCGATAACCATTGTGTGAGTGTGTCGATGTTCTTGACAATCTCGTCTTGGGTGACAAATGGCAATTGGGCCACCTATATACAGAGATATCAGGTATCACTCTTATAGGATCCCACATATGATCTCTTTACCTTGGTTTCCCAGTAGACTTGTTGTGTATCCAATCCAAGCTTCTTGTCCAATCTTGGAGTAAAGTAACATGGTTACTAGTAGGTCTCAGGAGAAAGAAGACAAGATGACTTACTTTTTCAAAATCTTTCTAAAGCCTTGTGCATTCATTTCTGCAAACCACAGGATCCGACGCATTTGAGCACGTGTTTCTTGCAAGGCGCCAATGAGTTCTTTTGTATCATCCTGGCTTGTTGTTGCTGTTGTTGTTACTGCATCTGCTGGTTCTGAAGTGGTTGTGGTGGATGGCTCGAGATAATAAGATGCTGCCTTGCAATATTGGTTGTACTTTTCAGAGACGATCCAGAACCGCCGATCAATCTGTGAACGCTTGTACATGTAAAAGGTGTTGACCTTTTCCAGTTCTCTATCCAGCTGGAACAAGATGGCTATATGATAATAATATCCATGAGTCGTCCCATCCATGCCTACTATAATGGTTTTTACCAGTGGTGCTTTCTTCCGAGGGTGGTAGCCGTACACCAGCTTCTTTGATAGCTTTCTTTAAAGCTTTGTATGATAGGTAGCTTTTGGACCATTCAGGGATCTCATTTTGCAATAAAGTCTTGCCGAATTTCATTAGAGATGAGCAAAGGGATCGTAAATGTGGGAAGGAGAGGAGAAGAAAAAGAAGCGAGTAGGGGATTACAAGTCGGCGGCCCTGCATAAAAGAGTCGTTGAGCCAATCATGTGATGCGGTGACAACGGACAAAGGAGCATGCGCTCGTTACAATTTCGATTTTGACATGAATGCTTGCTGCAAGCAATCCGATTCGACGACGGCATAAAATATCCTTGGTTGCACAAGAAACTCATTTCACTTTCACTTTGCACTAAACTAGCCTTTATTGTCTGATGTTGATAATTGAGCTAGTTCCTTGCCGATTTCACTGAATAAATCCATTTCTGACTCTTCGTATTCCAAATGCATAGGGAGTGAAGGTGTCATCACAATCGATTGTCGATATTCTTGTGGTGGTGGTAAGAGTGGTGGTTCTTCCATTTGCTGATGTTGCTTGATGCATTTCTCTAAGGCATCACAATAATTTTGATACTTTATAATCTCATGAAGCAAGTAGGTTGACTTGGATTCCCAGTTACTCATGACCTTGGTATAATTCTGACTCTTGGATGAAAACTACAGACGTACTAAAAGTCAGGCACAACAATACTACTACCCCCACCCGCCTCTTACCTTGATCACCATTTTACGTTTAAGGTCACGATGCTCATTGATATCATTGCTGAGGGTGCCAAGATGTTTTCTCAGGGCATCCAACTGATCCAATTCATCCAATGTGCTTGATACAGAGGGTGGCATCGGTGGTCTCCATTCATAGATATTGATCGAATCAGGGTCATCGAATGATTGTCCCGTATTGACATCCACGGCAGCATCCAAGTCAAGGATCACATCGTCCAAACATGATCCCCATCCATATTCCATATTGCTAACACCACCTGCAAGAGGTTCCTTGCTCTGTCGAGCAGCCCAATAGTTGCATGTGGCAACCCATTCGTTCACCTGCTCATGGCTTGGGGCCTGAAACAAATATACACCGCCATGCGGTTGCTGAACTGCAAACACGTGCGGTCGTTGACGGTTGTAACCCGGTGGAGGGAGCACGTTGGCAAGTGAATGGTTCAGCTTGATTGTTCCCAGCAATTGCATCGTAGACTATACATGTGAAATAACAAAAACAATGAGATCATTACGGTCTTTGTTCGTGTTAGTGCTCTTCTACTACTTCCCGTCCCTGCCATAATAGAGGATCGATTACTGCTGCTTAATGACTCGGCCAATGCTGCAAAATTATTGATACTGCTCGCTCGAAGCAAACTTTTGCGCTCTTCACCATGATGATTTGTATTGTTGCCACTGCCACCACCACTACTGTTGTTGTTGTTGCTGTTGCTGGTACCACCACCACTGTTGCCTTGAGAAGCATACATTTTGAGCTCGCCTTGTCCAACGACCACAAAGCATTCTTTCCATTCTCTGTGTTTGGATTTCTGTCCACTGGTTTCCAACAAATGCTTTCGTACCACGACGCCTTCCTTATAATAGGGGGGTTGTGCTGGATGATGATGATGGTCGCTGGATGCAAATGTTTGTTGACTACTTGTGGGTGATAGTGATGGCGTTGTAATATTGGTAGCCACGGTGTGGTGCATCATACTGGATGTTGCCGAGGTTGTGGATGAAGCAAATGAGCCGCGTTTGGGAGAGCTCAAGGGTGATGTCATGGGATTGATAACAAGGTCGTCTGAAAACAAGGTGCTCTCTCGTCCACTTTTGCGCACCATAGAGTTGACACTGCGTTTGAAATCAACCACACGTCGACCTCCATTACCAAGGATACTGCTACTGCGTTTTTGATCCCCTCCAACATGCAATTGTTGACTTGAAAGTGGTTGAAGGATTTGATTATGCTTGACAGACGTATATAATTCCTATTGTCATCATGACACGTGTGAATTGTGTGTATAGATATTCGATGATGGATTTGTATGTACCTTCAAGTAGATTTCTAAATCACTTTCCCATGTCTTGGAATAAAGAGCACTGCCATGTTTACGTTCGATGGGCATGTTGTGTAACTGTTCCTGGATGGTGGACATAGTATTGCGCACAAATGCTACGCGGTTCATGCGGGTGTGATTTCCTTGTGCAACATGCAGATCAGTGTTGAGCAACAACAAAGAATACGCCACCGCATAAACGATATCTACTCGTAAAGAGTGTTACAAGTCGGCTCGGATAAAACATATACACACACGTACCTGGATTCCCAAAAATGCTTTCCGGATTACATTTCCAATAGCGTTGTGCAAAGACTTGAAGGATACGATCAATCTGCTGTGCTTCAGCCTTAAAATACAGTTTGCTGCAAAGCTTTCTATATGATTCATTCTATGAGATAATGCTGATTCTATTACATGACAAATAAAAGTACCTGAAAGCTGAATCCATTCGCATATCGGAGAAATCAAAATAATCCATGTAATACTCCAGGGCCTTTCCATTGAGTAGTTTCCTATATCATCATGATCATGACATTAGCATTATTTACCAAAAAGTAGAACTACTACTAGCTTACCCTTGACCTAGCCATTCTGCTGCACGCTCCTTGACGATAAATGACTCATCACCTTGCCAGATATGCTGTGCAGCGAATCGTGCTTCTCCTTCATGTGTCGTTTCCTTATCCACAGATCGAGTCATTGTTGGTGCTGATGCGGAAGGTTGAGGAAGTGGTGGTGGTGGCGATTGTTTAAGTGGAGGAGGATCTGGAAGTGCACTTGAAGTAAAAGCTGGTGGAAGTGGCATTTGTGGTGGTGGAGGAGGTGGTGGTAAGGATGATGGAGGTGGTTGCTGTAATTGATGCAATGATCGTTTTCTTCGTGGAGGAGGTGATAAGGCAGCCGCTGGGATTGGTGGAATATTACCAGATGACAATGTTAATGATGGTGTATTGTTTCTGGAGATAGAAGGTGGTCTATTATTGCCGAGGGTTGCGGCTGCAGGTAATGAAATGTCGATTGATTCACGTCTCCAATTCATCATTAATTCAGCCAATTCTTGCGTGCTGTTTCTGTTGGCTGCTGTACTTAGCATTAATCCTCCAGCACTTCCGAAATGACCACCACTAAGTCGCTTGGATAATCGCTTTTTGCTGCTGCTGCTACTCGTCCTCTTTTCACGTTCCATATCCTCTTGAGACATTCCAGTGGCATCCACAAACAAGTCATCATCGTCGCTATCCGAATCATCATCATCGTCGTCATCATCATCATCATCATCATCATCATTGTTTTCTGCTGATTGTTGCTGACGATGCTCCTTTTTATCCATGGATGATGATGAAGGTGGTGATGGGGATCGATTGCCAATAGGTAATTCTGGAAGAGGTTGATCCAAATCAAGAGTGCTATCACTTGCTTCTGGTCCGAATGTGCTGTATAATGAAAAGCTGCCCGAGGATTTACCAGTGGATGCATTTGACCAGCTTGAGAATCGCTGTGTGCCATGTTGAAGGGGAGCATCATCGTCATTGTCGCTCGTGTCAGTACTAGTTTTGTGTCGTTCTTGGTTTGTGCTATGTATAGAAGCTGAATCGCGATGACTGGCATTGAGAGTGGGTGATGATGGTGATGGTGTCAGGCGACGTGGTGTGTTACGAATGGAAGAGGCATTAGCGGTAGTTGTAGTTGTAGTATTAGGAGTGAAATTAGTTGTAGTTGTAGTAGTATTATGAACATTGGATGGTTGTGTAGTATGTAGTGATGTTGAAGGACGAGATCGTAGCTCGTCAGGAATACTAGAAAGTAAATCATCTGACTCTTGTATCCCCGAACGTAATTCAGGTCGACGATAGGTACGCTTTCCAACCACTTCAATTGAAGGTGCATTAGCTGATGATTGTGTTGCTGGTGGTGCCAATGGAATATTATGAAGATTACGTGGTGTTGGATGACTGATAGGTACTGTGTGCTGCTGAATTGATCTTGTGCGTTTGATCGTCATGTCATCGCTGTCATCCACTGGCTATGTTACAAGATGTAAGTTTAACCTTAAATGCGTGTGCAACAACATTTCATTTCCCCAAACCAACTTGCCTTTGCTCGTAACTTTTTAAGAAACCCAAAGCCTGACTTGTTGCTCTATTACAACAGTTAATGAGCGAAGAGATGGATAAATGATGGTTTCATGTATACCTACCCCATGGTGTGGATTGGCTTTCTTGACAGCTTGTTGATGATGATGATCATCCCGCACAGGGTGACCAAGGGATGAATCAACTCGGGACAATGATGGTGTAGACGAGTGTGGTGAACGTCGAGTGGGTGGTTCAGGTGCATGGCGAGATGGAATGAATTGGGCGGCAAAGCGCGGATCTGCAGCAACCATGTCAAGAGGTACATTCTGAATGGGTGTCATTGGACCTGAGCTGTTTGCATTGTGGTTGAGTCGAGAGGTGTTTGAATGGGATGACATGGCGAGTATTGAGACAAGTAAAAGAAGGGAAGAGGAAGAAGAATGACAGCGTGCACAGATTCATTACAACATTCTATCCATCACCAAAACGATTAATGGGGGAAGGTGGTAGTTGTGTAACGTTGAGTGTCTCGTTTGCATTTATGGTTTTTCTACACATGGAAAACGGGTTGCTCAAGCCGATCAGGAACGTAATCCTCCGCTCGAGTAAGCTTTTCATTTCATACGCTTTATATTAATTGTGACACGACTCATTATATCTTCGGTTGTCTACAATTCTTCTGTTGAAGGGGAAAGTGGCACATAAAAAAGTACGGTATATATATCACATGCAACACGTTGAGAATCACTCGTGGTGTGTGGATGGATGTGTACCTACTTGGGTGGGATATTAGATGAGGAGGATTGCCACCCTGGATCAGGCAACCTTCACACTCTACATGCTTAAAATGGTAGTCTCTCATCAACTGCATATGAAAACCGTATCCTCTATTTTTGTCCCTGAAGCATTCCGCACGTGCACACACCCACTGTCGTGTTATTGATATTAAATTATTAGATGCAACCGTGTGATGCCAACCGTTGGTAGTCATCAACAACCTCTTTATATATTTACATGACCAATGAAAAAATGTTAATGTACTGCTGATGCTGCTTATTTTTTCGCCGACTTGGCACGAATCTAATAGACCAACCCCCGCCCCAATGAGTGTCATCGTTCACACACAAATCTCGATACACTTACTCTCTCCAAAAGCGCCTGTCGTCGATCCTTGACACTTCCACCCTGGGCAATGGGTGCCGCCTTTTGTTCCTTTTTGATCTGCTCCTTTCTTTTTTCATCTTCTTTTCGCTGTTCCTCAAACTTCAATAGATCTCTCACCTAATCATCATTCCATCATCAGTAAACGCCATTCAATCAATTCATTCCATTCTATACTTACACCACTGGGTAGTTTGGCAGTCTCGATCCACTTTTTCTGGTCCACAATCTTGTCATGCTTTGGTAACTCCTTCTCAGGTATCGGTCCCTGCGTATAAAGAGTTAATCCCTTTTACTCTTTCTCTCTCCTTTCCCGAGATTCCATTCCATACTTACTTCTCCATGTGTATCAAAATGCTTCTTGAGATTTCGAGACAAAAGGTCTTTACGTTGCTCCAAATCCTTTCCAGTCAACGGTGGCGTCCAATCATCACCAAAATCAACTTGATATGTTTCCAATGTCTGTCGTCCTTGATTCAAAACCTTGGGTGTCATCTTGTACAGCACAGGTGCCAGGTATAATATCTTTGCAATGTGGGAGACAGTGATGTTTCTATAAATATATACATGTATCAATAACAATGACCTATTTTGTTCTCTGTCTCTTGGTTCCTTACTTTTTTGTTGAATTACGCAGCATAGGTTGGATATTATGGAAAAGAGCCACCCGTTGATGTCCAGCATGGAATGTCAAGCTGACGTCGAGCGCGCCTCTGAGCTTTTCAAGTGTCTCGCTTTCTTCAGCCATACGCGTTTTGGGATTCTATACAATAAATAAGTATCACTCCAATCCATGACAGAGTATATTTACCAAATGAGTAGTGATATAGCTGCCATCACCCGCTACTTGTTGTGCCTTATCACTTGGCTGACTTGCAGAAATCGGCTTGGGCAAATTGGTGATTTCCCTTTGACGTGATGTTGATCCTAAGGATGATGGTGTCGGTGGCAAATCAGGAAGAGGAGATGGCGTATCTCTAATCAATGGATGATGCTCTGGTGACTCGGCTGGGCTAGCTGGAAGATCCACAAGAGTAGCCTTCTCCTGTAAATGTTGTTGATCATCCTTTTTTGAAACGGAGTCGCTGTCTTTGACGGTTGAAGAGGATGCCGATGTCTCTGCTAATGCTTTTGTTTCCTGGATTGGTGCTTCTTCGATCGCAACATCATTGGAGGAACCATCATTGGTTGATATGCGTTGTTTTTTGGATGGTTCATTGGACACATGATCATCTCGTTCACGCTTCTTGTCATCTTCCTTCTTACTGCGAGTGGTTCGAGTGCGAGAAAATACATCATATAACGTTGGTTGAGTGCTGCTGCTGCTTTTTGTTTTGCTGAGGCGCGTACTGCGTCGTGTAGGCTGTGTTGTAGTCGTCGTCGTCGTCGTCGTCTTTTTGGTCGATGATGGTTTGAGCTCCTGACAAACAAATAACGTCAATATCCTATCTTGTTTTGTACCTTGCTCTCTTCTGTTTACCTCGACAGCTTTACGCTTGGTGTCAGATTCTACAATAGGCTTTTTGATTCCATCGGTAGGACGTCGAAACGGGCTCGCAGTCGCGTCTTGATGCACATCATGGATCGTAGCGTCTCGATTGTCTCGCTAGTGGAAGGTTAGAGTCAGCTTCAAACGTAATAGCCAGTAATTGTACTTACACCAACAGTACGAAGGCCAATCTTTCCTTGCATAACAGCTAATGAAAGGAGAGAGCGAGAGAGAGGGAGGTAAGGTGGTACAACAACAAGAAGGAAAGGAGTGGTGGTGGTGTCCATTATCTCTTGCACGCACTAATTCAACGTCACTTTGGGTCACGTGATCTTTCTCGAGCGTGTGGGTGCTTTGAAGCGGGCTCTACTGACGCTGCTGGCTTTTTCTCTTTTAGAGTCCATACCTGCCACCGACACATTCTCTCACTTGACGTATTCGCGACGCATCGAGAACACAACGACCAGCAACATCCTTTGCCATGAATTCGGAATTTGATGATGTACTTGAACCACTCGCCATCCAGCCTTCTCTATCTATACTGATTCCCTTTTCTTCTTTGGTCAGGTTCTAACCAACCAACCAGTGGTCATTGACAATGTAAGGCCATACTCTTCCAGATGAACACAAAAACAGTTTTATTGACGAGTAACTTGATAGGGCTCGGGTGTTATCAAGGCAGGCTTTGCTGGAGAGGAACAACCCAAATGTTTCTTCCCGTCCCTGTAAGTGGTTGGGGGATCGTGTGTGTGTATATATTGACATGTGGATCAATGATCCTTTAGAGTGGGTCGACCAAAGCATGTGCGCATCATGGCAGGTGCAGTGGAAGGAGATACATTCATTGGACGTAAAGCACAAGAATATCGAGGACTACTCAAGATCCGATACCCCTTGGAACATGGCATTGTCACTGATTGGGAGGATATGGAACGAATCTGGCAATACATTTATACGGATGAACTCAAGACATTATCTGAAGAGGTATATATACACAGCATGATAAAGGAAGTAATGCCATATGCTTACTTGATGATCTCTATATAGCACCCTGTATTATTGACCGAAGCGCCCCTGAATCCACGCATGAACCGTGACACCGCTGCTCAAATGTTTTTCGAGACATTCAACGTACCAGCACTCTTCACATCAATCCAAGCTGTTCTTTCTTTGTAAGACCCGTGCTTTAACCCATTTTAGATCGATTCTAATGAATCATTCATGATAGGTATTCATCCGGTCGTACTACTGGTATTGTCTTGGATTCGGGTGATGGTGTGACGCATGCTGTGCCTGTTTATGAAGGTTTTGCCATTCCTCATGCCATCCGCCGTATTGATATTGCTGGCAGGTAAGGGGAAAAAATACACACATTTGAATGAGGGAACTCAAAAACTGATTCTATGAACTATAGAGATGTGACCGAGTACTTGCAATTGCTTTTACGTAAGGCTGGTTACAACTTCCATACCACCGCTGAAAAGGAAGTCGTGCGCATCATCAAGGAAAAGACATGTTACATTGCACAGAATCCGGTCAAGGAGGAAAAGGAAATGGGAGGCAAGATGGATGATTTTATGCTTCCTGATGGCAACATTATCAAGTTGGGTGCTGAACGTTTCCGTGCTCCTGAAATCCTATTCCAACCCGAGATCATTGGTGAAGAATATCCTGGTATCCATCAAGTCATTGTGGATTGTATCAATCGTGCCGATCTTGATCTCAGAAAGTCCTTGTATTCAAATGTTGTCTTGTCGGGTGGATCCACCCTGTGCAAAGGTAAATTCATCCTCCCGTTGAAAGTTACATCGCTGACATTCTTTATCGTTAGGCTTTGGTGATCGACTGTTATCGGAAATCAAGCGATTGGCATTAAAAGATATCAAGATTAAGATTTATGCACCCCCAGAGCGCAAGTATAGCACTTGGATCGGTGGTTCCATTTTGGCTTCGCTTAGCACATTCAAGAAGGTAAGCGTTTTATTTCAACAAAAAAGGAGGATTGCTTACAAAGATATATTTTAGATGTGGGTCTCTGCGGAAGAATATCAGGAGGATCCAGATATCATTCACAAAAAGGCATTCTAGATCCATGGACAATGATCCCAATTTGTTTATTCCCTACCATATTCTTTTGTTCTTCTTTTGTGGCCTCCCCCCCCTTTTATGCTTTTTCTGTTCCCATCCGCGTGATATTATGTATACCAACGAGTAAAGAGACACACACACACATAAATATACGTACTATGTGTATTCGTTTTTAAGATGTAAAATGATGGTTGCTATGACGGCCAAGAGATTTCATTGAGCCAAAATTCCAAAGTCAGCTCAGCCTGGTGGATGGATATTCAAAGTCTCCGTGTGCGTGCTGCGTGTGAGCGACCATTCTTCTTTTTCTTCTCCCTGGCAACTAATCTCCAGACGTACCTTCGAGCTGGCAGTGTTAGTTTGGTTGCATGTGCAAGTTGTAGGACGATGTCTGCTCTACTGGCAGTCTCGAGTCTGCAATCACAAGCATCTCCTTCTATCAAACAGACTTTTTATTATCCAATGGTATGCCATAATGGGGTGTGAGTCAACTAATGAGGTACTCGATTTAGGTATAGAGAGTGCTGCTATTTACAAGAGGTCAAGGTGGAAGCTACTGGAACGATGTTTGCTCTACTGGCAGTCTCGAGTCCAACATCAAGGTGGAAGCTGCTGGAACGAAGTCTCAAGTCCACGGTTTCTCATGCTCGTTATCCTTCTTTGCCGATATCCATTGCTGAAACGATAGCACAAGCTTGCCAAATAATATTTACAATAAACTTTAATGGGGCATCTCTAATGTCTTAAATACGAATTATTGGGGACGCTGGTTGCTATGACATGTATGCTACCCTTCACTGCGGAGCAATTAAGGAAATATAGTAGATGACTTTGTGTGTATGGGCATGCGAATATCTACACGTAGAAAAGCAGAAGGATAAGTCGGTGTTGGGTTAACTGCTTCATGAGCCGGTAAAGGAGTGATGTCTCTACGACAGGATTAAGTCTAAGCCCTTGTCATCAAGTCTAGGTGTGCTAATGTAAATCGACAATCGACATGACCAAATAAGGGGGCGGGTGCCAACATCCATCAAGGAAACAATGACATTTAATAATCAAATACATTATATACAAGAGCAAGATGTGGAGGAGGATAGTTTAAGCAATATTAAATGGATGAAAGGTCATTTCTGGATCGTTTGCCATTGGTAGGCGAGGACTTTGACGATGACGACGGTGTAAAAGACGGCGGTATTGGGATCGTGGATCGCTTCTTCGATAGATCAACGGTATCTTCATCCATTTGCACCATATCCACTACTTGAGTCATTGTTGTTTTGGCATGCCACACGAGTTGAATGATGGGTGTTAACTTTTTGACCATGTCCCTCTCACACGTTGGGTATTGCAGCCATCCGCTCAAATCCAAAATACGACACACATATCCTTGAGGAAAACTTGCTGCAATCAGCTTGATGTAAACACCTGTGGAACGTGTATAAGTAATCATGATGGCCATCTCGAATAACGAGCACTTGCCTGATACAATAAATCCCAATGTCTGCACGTTGCGTATGTTCTTTGGCGATTCTTGCACGATGCCAATTAGCATATCCTTCAAAGTCTTTGGGCATTTCAGGCTTCCTTCTTGAATGCTCTTGGTGCTGATGGTATCACTGCATTTTCCTGCTTCACACGTCCCAAGCTCAAGGAATCCAACTTTGGACTTGAACAAGCCATCGGTCTTTGTACCCATCCTCTTTCGTTTCATGTAGTGTATTGCAGAGGGATCTCGTCCGCCATTCATTCGCTGTGCTGAAGCTTGAGATGTCATTTCACCGCTATCGAAATATGTAAGGTTACTGCTTTTGATATCCTTCTCAGCATCATAGAGCTTACCCTGTGTATTTGATATTGGTATAGTCAAAGCAGCGTTCGATCAGCTCCCATACTCTCCGCACAATGTCTTCTTCGGTGCGATCCAAATCTTGAAAGTACTTGCAGTGATATAAATCCAAGGCGTCGCTTACAGCCTTATGCACCCAATATAAATCAGATTGCCTGATTCGGTCGAATGGGCCAAAGGTATTATGCTGCGTAGTGAGATCTTCCAAGGTATGCTATCAAAAATACTTATTAGACTATCGTTAGGGATGGCATTGGATGAGAGCAAAGCCTACCTTTGACTTGAATGAAGATAAATAGTCGCGTATTTCAGTTGGTAGCTGTGACACTGCCATGGTATTGTAGGAGGATATCTCATTCAATTCTTCATCGGTAAAATATTGATTCCAAATCGGTAGTGAAGGATCGAGGATCATCGAGTGGCATTGGCTATAAAGTACGGAGAAGATGTTAGTGGCATGGCAACCAATCACGTGATGTTCCTGATGCAACTCACTGTTCAAAATTACATTCTTTCACCAACGATGCGAGCTGTTCTTCAACAATGGTGCCAGTGGTGAGTTTCCACATTTTGCTTGGATCGAGAGCTTCAAATGTCTTTGATGCACGTGCTTGATCTGATGGAGTAAGCCTTTTGACCGAGGTGGACGATGATGATGATGAGGTCGAGGATGATGATGATAGTATCTCACTCTCGGCAGTGGTCGTGCTTGCTTTCGATGATGATGGTGCGGTTGTTGATTGTCGTTTCAATATCTCGAGTGCAATACCACCCCAATCCACTTTGGAACGCTCCTATCGATCATGCGTTAACGGCATAGCAACCGTATACAAGACTATCACTTACGATCGTGGCATTGAGCTGTTTTGCAGCCCTCCCAAAACGAAATGGCCAGACAGTTGCAAGGTCTTCTCCTCGGCTGCTGGTTTGGATGACAAGATCACGTTCGGCATCGACGAATCCTTTCAAGGTCACAGGCTTCTTCTTCTCCAGGCAATCGCTAATGTACGCGACAATGACTAACTACACACGTTAACAACAACAGTACAACAACAGTATCCAAGCAAAATATTACCAGGGTCAATGCCTGGATTTCGCCCGCCCATGCTTGTGTTTGCTTGCAGGCACCAGAAAGTGTATGTCTTTGAACGGAGTAAAGGTAGGTTTAATGCAATATTGGTCGCACACACCCATTCATTCTCTTGAAACAGGTCACAATGTCATCAGGTTCATGTACGTATCTCCAAATTTGTCGCCATGGATACCAGGTCGAACAAGTTGCAACATCACTAAGAGCTCTATCGCCCCCGCTAACGACGCCATGTGCCTTTTGAGTTTACACATGTCTAACAAGCAAGCATTATTTATAAGGATAGATCCAATTACATAAAGCTTTATCTGGAATTGTAGAAAATGACATGAGTTTATATATCAACGAGATGGGATTATATGTGTAATGGATGGCGGTGATTAAGGGTTGGGGGTAGGCTACTAGAAAAAAGGTATAAGTTAAAAATAATAATAGTACCACATGAGAGGTGCAGTTGCAGAAGCCAAGATATGAGACCAAGCAGGATTGTGATATACAGCAGCTGCTGCTGTCGATTCTTCACCATCCTCTCCATCGCTATCCTTATCATCATCCTTGGATGGATGCGATGATCCAGATGGATGATCGCTATTATTTGTTGCATTGTTGTTGGATGTCGTTGCTGGATTTGGATCTTGTTCGGTGGGAATGACAAAGTTTTCTTCCCAATAAGGTTGTGAGATATTCATGCATTGATGGAATGATACAACGTTAAATGTCTCTTTGATCTTGGGCAACCATTTTTCGGCCATTTGGACAGTAGCTGCGTTCAATTCATGTTGTAAGATCACATGACCAGTTTCGTTATCAGTGCCATTTTTGCGTGCATTGATCCAATCTTCAAAGTAGCTATCGATAGTAGCAGGTGGTGTGGATCCGCCACCAGGACCAGGCATGGACCAATCTTCGGTATCTTGATCCCATAGGATAGTCCTCATGCCCATTTGCCAAGCAATAGCTCTCACACGATCATCAACATCACCATAAGGTGGACGCCCTAAAAGATGGAATGTTAGCCGACTTGCAGCTGCATTTTTACAAGGCGTATGTAGAATACTTGCAGCACTTTATGGTCACGCCGGTCGTCTCCTTGATAACACGCAATGTCCAATATAATTCGGATACTACTTGTTCGTTTGAGAGAGACGTCATAGCAGGATGAGACCAGGTATGGGAGCAGATCGTATGTCCATTAGCAAGAGCTCTTTGGGCTGCAAGAGGTGCTCGTAGTACGTTGGCTCCAATGTCTATAATACACTTGTAATAAGAATCTCGTGCTTGGACATTATGCAGTAGCAGCACATAGCAAGGGGTGGCGGAGCAACTAGGAAAGGAGTGTACAAGTAGGGGAAGAATTAAAGCCCAAACTTACAAAAGAGAGCAGCTTTTTGTTGATGCTCGGCTAAAAAGTTGTATAGATGGGGCTCAGCAGCATCCTTGCCATCGTCCTGTGTTAATGGTCCATCATCGTATGTCTATTGCATCATCATCAGAGCCATTACTATTCATGTCGGATTTGATGATCATAATGTTGTCATTTACCAATCCCCAATCGCCGGGTTTTGGGCAGTAATAAATGTCTTCAGGCAATCCACTAAACTTGGGCTATGTATACAATTGCATTTAGTATGGGTAGGCGGGTGGATGATAAATCATGGAGTATACCTTGACACAACCTGTTGCACTCCACCAACAAAAAGGATCCGATGCCTCGTTGTAGCCTTTCATTTGTAGGTTGCCATCATTATCAGCTTTACGTATGGGTGCTTTAGGTACTTGGGACCAGTCAATTGCCTTGATGACAGCTTGGACTTGGCTTGAATGAATGGATGGCGTTTCACCAGGTGAAGGATAGCCTTGCAATGTGATATTGCTGTTGGATGAAAACGGGCCTGTTGGGATCTTGGATGCATCAACTGGATAGCTGTCAACGTTGCCTGGCAACACCTTTACATCCGACAACCAAGCAGGAGACGACTGTGGTAATGGTCCAGAGGAAGAAGATGGAGTAATCTTGTTTGTGCTAGCAGTGGTTGTGGTGGCGACATTATTATTACCATCTTGTTGGGCATATGCACTTGCTGTGATAGCAGCCAAAGTATACAAGGTTGAGCGAGATAACCACATTAGAGAGATAGGAGCAGCAAGTTGTCAATACAACACACACACACAAAAACGCACAGAGTGCCTCAATATAAAAGAAAAAAAGGGGAAATCTCAAGACGCGTGGTAGAGAGAGAGAAAGAAAACAAGATGCTTCGTTTTAAGCTATTTATACAAAAAAGGATCTACGACCACAGTAGGTGTAGATGTGGATGTCAACGTACGGAAGATTGAGAAGTTTACTATAGTAGTTGCTCTCAGTGACCCGTGTATAATGAGATACTTTCTCCTGGATGACATCGAGGCGGACGTATCAGCTCTTGCATACACATGCTGTGATAGGGGCGTATATCCCGGGGGGTTTCAACTCGGGGGGTTACTGCATCTTTAGCATGGAGTATACATCTTGTAAAAAGGCGAATCGAATAGGCAAACTTTGCGCGGTTTTTTAATGGAAATCAAAGAGAAGAAATCAACAACAGACTTGAAAGGGGGTGGAAAAAGTGTCATACAAAATAAAGGAGGCAACACTGTATATCTTGCAAGAAAGAAAGAAAAAGAACAAAAGAAAAAACAGAAAGCAGAAAACGGTATACAACGTGCTTAAGAAAAAGGAAGATGGTGCACGGTATTAGATATCAAACCAACAAACAAAAGAAAAAGGAGAGGGTTGCCCAGTCAAACAATAAAACAGATAACAAAAGGGAACCTCTCAGCTCCAGTGGTATCCAAGGGCAGATATAGAAGGTGAGTGTGGGGTAGGGTAGTGTAGTGTTATGTGAGCTTTTTTTTTGGGGTGTATATGTGTGAGTGTGATTGAAATGTGAGTGTGTGTGTGTGTTGCCTTTTCCGTGTGGATGTGCGTGTACTTGAGAGAGAAAGAGAGTTTTACATACAAAGAGTGATTGAGTTGAGTGCGTGATTGTGAGTGTGTGCTTGTGTGTGAATGAGAAAAAAAAAAGTCGTGTGTTGTAATATAAAATGTCATGTATGGAGATCATTTTGTCCGCCGTCTAGCCTTCTTGTAACGTTGACCGCCCGTGTCACCACCGGGTTGCTGTTCCGCTGCAAGGGCATCAGCAAACAACAACGAGTTGGAATTGGAAGCAGGAGACGATGATGAAGAAGAAGACAATGATGACGAAGATGCAGTGGATGACGATGAGTGACGTTTGGGGCAGTAACGATACTCTGGGAATGCTTCCTTGTGAGCCAACTTTTCTTGTTCAGCCAAATCATGCCATGGTTTCTTTTCCTTCTCCGTGAGTCGGGCCCAACGCCGTGATGCACGTCTATTGTTGTTTGGGTAAGGTTAATTGTTTGACAAGAATGCGGAACACCACATGGTACTCACTTTGAGATCTCCTCAGCACGTAACGTGGGATCTTGTGATTTCAGTGCTTGGCCATAATGACAGCGGAACTGAAAAGAAAAAATAAGTAAAAAAGCGTTTACAACGAGATCATATATATATAAAGTACTTACATGGATCCATGCATTACGTGGGCGTTTGATGTGGGCGTTCTTTGTAAGGAATTTGGAATGATCAATGCCAGTGGAACGCTTGTTGTTGGTAGCAGCAGCGGTGTTGTTAGATTGTTGTTGTTGCTGCATGGCTAGTGACACGAGGTGCTGATGATGATGCTCTTGTGCCGCGCGGTGATGCGCATCAGCGGATGCAGCGGCAAGTGCTTCGGCTGCCATACGAATAGCTGGATCTTGTTCATCTAACAAGGCTTCATCATCACTGCTACTACTATTGGTGGATGAAGATGACGAGAGTGAACATGGTGGTGGTGTAGAGTGACGCAGACTCGATAATCGGAGACAGTTTAGAAACGATTCCGCAACCGTTGACCCAGGGTGATGCTGCACAGCTGCTGCTGCTGCTGCTGCCGAAGCTGTCGCCATGGTAGGTGACATTGGCGAATAATCATCCTCCACCATAGCTGTGGTTGTGGTTGCCGTGGAAACCATCTTGTTGCTTAATGTGGATGGTGATGCGTGTTCATTGTTGTTACTACTATGCCGAGTTACTTGATGTCTTTGTTGACGAGCATGGTGCTGCTGATGATGATGATGGATGCTACTACGACGGGGGATCGGGATCTGCAACGACGGCAACTTGTCAGTCAAAGACTTCCACTTTTCCTTGAATAACAAAGGCCGGAACGCATTCTCGTAATTCGACATGCGATGGTTATCCAATTGAGGCTCGGGTTCCAGAAATGCAGGTACAGCGGGATGAGAGCTTGTCATGGTATTCAATCGAGGCAATGAGGGTGATGGCACACACTGACTTGACTCATCTTGCTTGTGAGGAAAGGAAGCTGGTGATTCTGGCGAAGGTGGACACCGTTCTTTGTGTGGCAATAAGGGAAAAAGAAAGAAACGTCAATTCGATGTCTATCACCTCCTAGGGAACCCCTCTCACCCCACACCCACACACACATCATCATCATCAATTCCCTACTATCACACTTTCCACACACACACACACACACATAAACAACCCATAAGCGTATCTATACATACTTGTATCTTGAATGATAGGTGGTAATTCCAATGAGTGAGCCAGTGGGGATGACAGCGTCTGCCGCGTAGAGAAGCCGACGTCGTGTGACATGATTCGGATCAAAAAGTGATAAAGTGTGAAAAAAAAAGAGAGAAAGAGAAAGAGGAAAAGAAGATGTGAAAAAGAAAAGAAGAAAGCAAAAGGGGAAAGGGATAAAAGAACGGGGAAAGGGAAAAAGAAGAGAAAAATAAAAGCGTTTGTGTGCGCATGGTTTGGATTGGCCTGGGGCGGCTGTCTTGTCAGTGTGTGTGTGTGTGTGTGCGTGCTGCTGCTGCTGCTGCTGTTCTTGATGTAGAGTGGATGCTTTTTCCTTGCAACTGACTTTGAATACAACCTTTGTGTCCTTTTCATTCATTGTTTGCCCTAGTTCATAGCCCCGGGTCACCCGCTGACTTGTTGATCGCTTTTGATTTCATATACCACATAATGCCATAAGCTTCCTTTTGAGCGTCGGTGTGAAACATCAACACAATGAACCTACTTGTCCGCTTCTTCCGGTTTACAAGATCCATCACTGCTCATGATCAAACACTCCCCTCACTTCTCTCACACACCCAAATGGAATAAAAAAACAGCTATCCGAGATTCAGTTTGATCGCTCTCTCGGTAATACGAGCTTGCCACGATATTATTTGGGAAGAAAAATGGATCGCTGCTCATCCATATCACTCCTCCACCCCCTTTCTCTTTCCGGTACACGCACGTGCTTTTTTCTTTCTTAATCACTTTTTCATTCATAAACGACATGATGCATATACGATGCCATTTTCATCTTGTAATATACCATCATCCATTGTTTACATTGGGTTTTATTGTACTCACTCGTGGTTGGCCTTTGTCCGTAAAAAAAAAGGAGGTACGCGTGGAAAAAAAAAAGAGAGAGAGGCGATCCATGTCTGAGGTTTTCCTCTATGCTACACAAAATTGATGCACACGCCACCGTGTTCATAGCACATTGCAAATGCTCAGTTCTATCGTGCCATGGCAACAATTCAACACCGACACCTCACCAAATTGGAGCCACGTTGTAATCGGTGTGGTATGCAAGATGCGTTATTGTTTACGTTGGCAATAACCGTGGATGGATTTGTTTGGCTGTAGTAGAAAATAGAGAAAGACAAAGAATGGATGGGGTGACAATTGTGTTTCAAAGAAACCAAAGCTAAAAATACAGTTTTGCTAATTGATCTTGTATTTTTTTGGTGTATCCCATTGGAGGAGCACTGACCGTAAAGTACACGGGCCCTTTGTTCTGTCCAACTTTTGACATAAGAAAGGAGAAAACATCATTATTTTCTCGTCATGCAACGTAATGAGCATAACAAAGAAAAAAATAAAGCAAGTAAAAGCCAAACAACTGCCATGTATGTGTATGTGTGTGATATGTGCATCATGCCATGGTGTCGAAAAGGAGCAAGGATGGAAAAGAACGAAAACTGACATTGTATTTACGCATCACACATTGCATTGCGCCTCGCTTTTTGCTATTTTGGATTTATTGGTTACATACAGCGATCCATGTCATTTCGAGGGAGTGTGTCTATGACAACCAACATCATGTTAATGATGGATTCCGCCTAATGACAAGGCATCATGCACATATCATTCTTCTCTTGAGCGTAAAGATGCAAACATTTCTGCCTGTGCTGCAACATACGTTACACACATGGTTATTCACCGGCTCCGATCCTTTACTTTCCACCCGTTGTGTGTTATTTCTGTCAAAAAAAGCGACCCTACATAGCCGATAGGTCACATTTTGATTTATTTCACACCCCATTTTTTCCGCCCTGAATCACATTAATGGGTGATTTGAGTAACTGCTGTCGAAAGTAAAGCGGTAGATTTTAGGTTGATGAATGGGGCAATATACAGCTGGAATCATATTCATGTTGGGATAAGGTTATGCTCGGCGACATGTGACTGGAATAGAATACCTTGTGCATGTGTCAGCAGCGACAAGCAATATTTAGTCAATGACAATAGCGTAACAAAAAAGTGGTCAAGCAAATTCAAGTATGAAGCGCGTGAAATGATTAGACTATCATCACATGCTGATTATGATATGGTGTCGGTGTATATGATGGTCTCGATCCATGAACGCCGATCTCAGCTGCAGCAGCAGCAGCTGCTGCTGCACTCACTCCACCACGAGCATCACAGCTTATGCTTATCTCTTGTAGCATACCTAATACTTTCTTGTAATCACGTTACTTTACTCGTTGTCGCCAATAATGGAGTTGTTATCTTTTGTCACTGCTTGATCGTTTTGGTATAGCAGCTGATGGGTCCTTGATTACAAGTTTGATAGCCACTTCAAATCGCACCTATCAAATATGTCTATTGTTTCTGCTAGGTATGCATCTGTGTTGAATACAAGATGCGATTGTCGGTGTCTGTGGGATGCATTATCCTCGTGGGTCAGCCATGAGACCTACCAGCAATGCATTAAGGGGTTGAGCGTGGATGAAAAGGAGAAACGGTTTTATGTTGACGCCGGATTGACAGGTGGCAAACAGGAGACAAACAACTTGCTGTTGTCTCTCCCCCCCCTTTCCGTTGTCAAAGTACACATCCGTAGATGAAAAAAGTGGTAACGATAAGGTGATAAGAAAACGGCAAGCGGTCATTGAATTAGGTTACGAGCACAAAGTCCAATGATGGATAACGCAAGGTTGATGGGTGTTCAATGCCAGGGGAAAAAGTACAGCATGAAAAAATATCGGTAAATGTTACGGCACTTGAGGATAACGTTTATCACAGAAATGTAGGCCGCGTTGTTTTACTATGAATGGCATGGTACACAGCACGCGATGCATTACTTACAATGGCATTGATTTTTACGTGTATCAGTGTGCCTGTGTGCGTGGGATCGGATACGGTGGCAGTCATGTAAGCAGCACTCAAGAAGGGTAATTGCGCTCGTTGTTTTATGAAATGTTGCTGGGTTACCATTAAACGTTCCACCATCTACAATGCTTATTCATATGGCTGCTTCCATTGTCTTTTACGTTCGCACCGTAAAGGTACCACAAGCAATAGTTTCTGGTTACACTTGCGAGAAGAATGGCAGGAGCACATTTGGTGAATGGCTAATTGCTTCTGTACCATGCCGTTGGAGCCGTCATAGCTATCCATAGAGATTGTGGCTATCATAACGTAGTAGCTATCAAGGATGTGGATACCTGGATGGTGCCTTTGGGCAATGACACATATTAAATTTCACCTTGCCTATATATTCGCAGCAGCCATTTGCTTTGTGTCACCTCCACATTGTCTCGTATGAAAACAGGGATCAGACAAAAAGTCAACCATGAACATGCTTTGGTCAAAAATGGGATACACATGATTAAGAAAAGTAGGTACATTGCAGTAATGTTATCATCGGCTAAAGGTCAATCTGCTACTACTACTACTGTGCGGATTAATGTATTTTTGCTTCGCCAGACCCAGCCAACCTGCAACGTCAGCGGCAATGAGACGCGTATATGGTGAGTGAGGATGGCATGATTTCGTTCCCAGATGCGGTATCTTGGACTCTTTTTTACATCATTGGGCGTTTTGAATTTAAACTTTTTCGCACTATGCCTCATCGTTTTTTCATCCCGCCATGCCTCCTTTGCCCCAATTGCATGTTCCCATAGAAACCTTCAATGGCATTACTGTTTTAATGTTTACATGCAATGTAACATGCTTATGCAGATATCGATATCCTCACATTCAATGTACGTAGTATGAAAGCTTATTGTGCCGAATCAGCCAGGGGAGGGGAATAGGAGAATGGTGCTACGGCTGTACGCCACGAGATGCCTAAAATGACTGTCTTTGGTAAAAACAGAAATACAAAAGGTTGGGTGTAGACACGTTGTGCTACTATGGGTGCAGAAGAAAATGGCCAAAATTAGAGAAAACAAGGCGCAATGGGTATGCAAAACGACATCCGGGAAAAAGAAGGGTCTGTCAGAAAGAGCCAAAGGAGGAAAATTCAATTTATTTTCGGATCAGTGAGGCGGTATTCTATAGCATTGAGGGGAGAATCGGTTACCACGCCATCATTGCCGCGCGCACAGCAACCATCTGCTTATATAAAGACGTAGCTTTTGAATGCGGAGCAACCCATCATCACTCGCTTTTTTCCTCCCCTTTTCTTACACACCACCACCATGATGAAATTGACAAGCTGCGGCACTGCAGCAGCATTGCTCATGATGGTTGCTGCTCAACAAGCTCAAGCCCAATCGCCTACTTCTTCCGGTATTCTTGCAGTGCAATCACCTACTTGGTTGCCCGACTTCCCCAAGCCATCGGATGTTGTTACTAGCTATCCTACTGGTCCTGCTGATACCGGTGCTACCCTCGATAGGACGACTCTCAACTTGACTGCATATCCCGAACCATGGGGCAAACCAACCACTGATCATCCTGAAATCAAGGCTGTGATGGATGCAATTGATTGGAGCCATGTTCCCAACGCTACTGTTAACAAGGCCAAATCCAATGGTGACCTTGACATGGATGACTATGATGAAGCTAATGATCCCTACTGCTGGTGGTCTGATACCAATTGTATCAAGCCCAAGGTGTCTTACTTGCCCGAGGACATTTACTATTGCCCCAACGTTGGTGATTGGGGTTTGAACTTTGATGATGGTCCATATAACCCCAGTGATGATGATCCAATTCTTAACAAGTATTCAGAGCCTGAGCTTTACAACTTTTTGGCCGAACACAACCAAACCGCCACTCTCTTTGTAAGTTATTCTTTGATGCAATATTATCCTCAATGGCTCATACTCGCTTCTTCTTCATAGTACATTGGTTCCAACGTTGTAACCTATCCTGCTGCTGCACGACGTGCTCTTAACAATGGACACGTTCTTTGCATCCACACATGGTCTCATCCTCAAATGACGGCTCAAACAAACGAACAAGTGGTTGCCGAGTTCTATTGGTCCCTTCGTGCCGTCAAAGAGGCTACAAATGTAACGCCAAAGTGTTGGCGCCCTCCTTATGGTGATGTAGATGATCGTGTACGTGCCATTGCATGGCAAATGGGTATGCGTACTGTCCTATGGGATCAAGATACCAATGATTGGGATATGCCTGGTGATGGTGGCGGAAACCTTAGCCCCGATACTGTCAATGGCTTCTTTGAAGATTGGATCAACTCTCGCAAAAACGGCACTGACAATGAGCATGGCCACATCACTCTTGTAAGTTTTGAGCTTCTCAGTTCGTTATAACGTGTTAACTCACATATGAATGCAATACTTTAGGAACACGAATTGAACAATGCCACTGTACAAATGGCTGAAAAGTGGTTGCCTGAATTGCAAAAGAACTTTAACGTCGTCAACATCCACCAATGTATGAACATCTCTCAGCCTTACTGGGAGACCGATTTCGTCTACCCCACTGAAAAGAATCCCAAGCCTGCTCAAAACAGCACTGCTTCCTCTTCGGCTGCATCATCTGGTGCTAGTGCTAGCAGCACCTCTGCCGCTTCTGGTTCTGCATCCGATGGTGGCGATAGCCAAAACCAAGAGGATGGCCAAGATACCAGCATGGCCGTTACTTCATTTACCGCCACATCTGCTTGGGCCATTTCCTTGCTCTCGGCTGGTGCCTTTTACCTCGTTCAGTAAAATGTAGATTTTTCACTGCCTTAGCATATAATCATTCATCCATGTACACCACACCTCCTCATCCTCACTTGCTTTGTATCTCTCTCTCTTTTCTTTTTTGTATTTGAAGTAATGAATCAACCTCTATACTACATTGTATAATCAGTATTCTGTATCACTTGAGTTGTGTTGTGCGTGTATCATCGGCCCGAGGCTTATGATGATGTCTTGGCAAAAAAACGTTAATCAAAGATGCAAGCTATTCAGCAGTGATACAGGCATGCTTGTGTCACTCGGCGCATAAACATAAATGCAATCAGCATACACAACCGATTTCAATGCCAATGTGGCGCTAAACACGAGGACATGTCAAACATCGATTGATCGAGGAGCCCAAGCACAATGAATTATGCCATGGTAATTATATTTCAGGCACGGGAACATACATGCCAAGGTACAGCCACACTTATTCACGTCATTCACCCATAATATCCATCCTCCACTGATTCCTCCTCAATGGATTGGAATTCTACAAAATGATGAATGACGAAAGAATACCCGGATCGGCTACCGACATGTATCTATACCACGTGGTTTTCCATTTTTGTCACTTTTTTGCAAACAAAGGGACGTGTGCTCACTGCATATGTTCAAAACAAAGCAACATGCTTTTTTCTTTGTTGTCGGAAAAGTTTCTGCGTAGCAAACTAGAGCATTACATGGGTGGAAATGAATGATGTAAGGGCGTAATGTTGAATCGTGGTCATTGTATATACAAGCAAGCCAAGTGCTATAGGGTTGCTGCTATTTAAGGAAGATGTGTCGGGTCCTCACAGGTGCCATACACCGCACCATTGTAACGACGGCAATACAGGGAGTCGGAGCACACAAGGTTTTGGCTACACACTACACACATCATCAGTGAATGGTTGTTTTGTTTTCAAGAGGAAAAAAAAACTTACGCTGGTGAAGGGCTACGTTAGGAGGAAGGACAGCTGCATTGGTAACACCAGCCAAGACAACAAGAAGAGTGGCAACGAAGACTGTTTTGATCATAATGAAGAAAGTATACACACACAGAGACGATGGAATATGCTTTTTGTTGGATACAGCAAAAGAGGCCTGTTTATATATATGTGACAAGAAGCTTAATTGTTCAAATTAAAATGTGTGTCTGGTCAAAGCTTCAACTAGTCTAGTGTGGTGTGTGTGTATGGGATATGGATGATGAAATGGGCGGCGAAAAGGGAGATATGATAGAGTGGCCTAAGCTCTCAGTGACAAGTGGCCAATGGGTAAAAGGGTGAAGCGAGGTGCTTGTGGTGCCAAAGGGACGACATTATGTTGCTGATTGGAGGTAGCTGTTGTCTTTCGTGTCCTATACCAGCAAACGCATGAGTAAATACGCTTTCCTAGCACCTTTTTACCATCCTTACCGTTCATAGGTTTCCCGATTAGGTCGTGTCAATATACCCAAAATCAAGGTCTGTTTCAAACAGAAGCGTTCAACGCTTGGTAGAAAGTGAGGTTCAAAAGTGGCCCAGTTGATTGGATCAATCTATGCAAATTTAGCTGGTGAGCAACGTGGATATCATTCTCAATGCTAAACCGCCCTTACATGCTCCCTTGTGTTTTCAATGCATTGCTTCATCTCCTCGGTAACAATGCCATCTTGAAGTACCAGGTTTGTAAAGTACATGTCAAATATCAGTTGGATGGCACCTTTTTCGGTCAACTCGGGTTTGAAAGCTCGAAACGTGGTGGTCATGGTTTCAGTAAGCTTTCTCTTGAGAGTTTGCATAATTGTCTAAAAGATATGTTAGCGATGGCGTGTCTCAATATAATCAATACCACTTCCCTTGTCCAGCATGGTACTATTGCCCCGCCGTAATTCTTGACATACTTGGTACACTGCACGCTCGACACCATTGGTAGCTTGGATCGGTAAATGCACATCATCTCCAACATCTACCATCCATTCTGTGAGTTCCAGGCACAAGTTTTACAGCGGCTGACTTACTGCTCCACAAGAGTGCTGCAGCACATTGATCATTCCATTGGTTTTCAGATAATCCCTTTTGAAGCGCATGTCCAAATTTGCTGGATACCATGTTGACCCAGGAGTCGTGAGCTTGGTGATATGTAGCGATTAGCTCTTCTTGAAGCTTTTTCACCCTTGGGTCTATTAAGAAATCCCATCAGTATCTCATCCATCCTTCAAACTTTTGTCTTTTTTACCCTTATCAATCCCGCTTCGTAACTCCAGGGTCCCAAGTGTAGATGGTCTGTTCAATGTCAAGGCACGGGGCAGCTCCTTGGATGAAATTGCAATTGCATTTGCCAGACGTCCAATAAAGATTCCCATGTCATTTGCTATCACAACAACGTTGATTAATTACAGAATAACTTGACAAAAACCTAAATCCAGTTTACCTGCTTTCTCATCTGTCCAACTATGCAGCTCATCCAGTAGTTTTCGTAATCCTGAGGTGTATTCAGATATGGCATTGGCACAGCTACTTTCAAAGTACTCCTTGATGGATGCGGTGTCCCTAGTTGTCAAATGAATAAGTGATCTGTAGTCGATTCCATAGAAATGTCACATACGTCTTGCATTGAAAGCTGTGCTTATCACTGAAAGTCATGTGATGTTCAACATCGCCTCGCATAGCTTGTAATGCGTCGTCAAATGCAGCTTCGGTCTCTTTAATCAAACGATGACGGCCCTGGGATGCGTCTGAGAGAGACTTGATAAATGTTTGAATGGCATCGGAAGAAGAAGAGGTGGGTAATGGTAGTGTCGTCGTATCAAGAGCCACAGGGCATGCTTCTGCAAAGGAATAAGTATAACCATCACAGTGCCAGTGATCCAAAGCTTACCTTTAGCTTGTATCCGTTTCGAGATCAATGTATGTGGTTGCTTTGCCAATGCTTGACAACGAGTATCAATCAACTTCTTCGCATGCCTATTGAAAGGATCTCGCAGCATGTTGTCCCAGAGAGAATAAGGTCGTTCCAAAAGTCCTTCACATGTCTAGTGGTAGTTGTCAATGACAATGTTCTCTCTCACTCCCTTTTTTACCCGTATATACCCATCATGTTACCTCTTTCCAAGATGCACCCTTTGTTTCCAAAACGATTCCACTGCGACGATGATTGGATTCAGCGGTTTCCAGCAAGTCCCATACACGTGATCTGATTTGAATCAATGTCTGATGTGTGTCGGCTTGCTCCAGCATCGTATCAAGATGTCCCTCCAGTAATTCTTCCACATTTTGAATCCAAGCTTGAGCAAATTGTCGAATATCACCAGGCAGTAATGGTTGACCGGTTTCAAGCTGAGGTGTATAACTTTGAACATTCTCTGGAAGATATCGCATCAACAAGTGGACATTGGTGCTTGGTGCAAAGACACGCGTAATGGCTGGCAAGCTTGACAATGAAGAAGAACCCATCATGAAATTATCCTGCAGTTGCTCGACACAATTTACGAGAAGTGGCCGTTGTAAATAGATTTCATATACATGAACGAGCGTGCGTTGTACAAGCTGAATGATCTCTTTGAGTTGATAGGGCAAACGATGCTCTTTACTGCTGACCATGTCGTTGATAGCTGCCATGCGTATCTCAAGGAGTTGCTCCATGGTGCCGAGGTATACTTGACCGTCCAACAGCATTAGTGATAGTAATATTTCTGCAACGCTCTATGAAGACTTGTTAAAAGATACCCTGACATAACCCGTCCTCTTCCAGTGATACCAACCTCCGATGTCTGATCGGGTATTCGTAAGAAGGCCGTTGACTTTTGAATGATCTGTGGTAGAAAGAAACTGACAGCATCCCATTGCCGTTGTACAACAGGGAAGGCGGCCTAGCATAAATCAATCCCATGTAAGTGTTATCCCCTGGATACCTTTTTTTATCTTACATACCTGAACATCCACAAATCCCATATCCGTGTCATGGACTCTCTTTGCAATGGCGTATAGTCTTGCTGCATGAAGGTATCGATGGTTCTCAAGTGCATGCCATATCTATAATTCGTCGCATGAGCCCAATGTCAGCATACCACATAGCACTGCATTACCTGCTCAGGTACATCAGCCAATGATTTGATCAACGCGGCAAGAGCAAAAAGATGTTGTCGTTTCTGATCTAAATTGTAAAGCATATTGATCAATATGTCGTATACATCAGTACAATAATGATGCTCCTTACTGTGTCCTTTCTCATATTGATCTGATCGAACAGCTTCAGCGCGTTTCTTGATTGTGGATATGTCACAGGCTGTTTGCATGCTATCGAGTTTATCGAGGACGGCGTGGGCGTTCTTATTCATGGCAACAATGGCGTCTGCTGCTGATATAAGTTCGAGGTACTGTTCGCTGCAATATCATTCAAGCGTGAGCTCTCCTATACATGCATAGCTAATCGCTGCCAGTGTGCTTACCCAACCATAGATCGTAACTCTTGTTTCTGCGTTTCAATGTCGGCTCTATGAAGGGATGTCATTAACGTGAGTCTATAGGGTGTTTCAAGTATAGTCGTGTGTTATCTCATTACGCACCTTGTACGCTTTTCAATGGCTCGTACCTCGGCTACACTAGCCTCGACAAACAGCTGATCGGGGTCATCATTGTGTTCGACTGTTGAATCGTCCTTGACCTGGGGTGATTTGGCCATTGCAAGGTCGGTAAAAGACAACGACTACGACAAAGTTGCGGAGCAAGAAGACACAGAGCCAGAGTTACTGAAATGGAAATCAGAAATCTCAATGCGCATGCAGCTTTCATCAGCTGACCACTCAAAGCAAATCGACCAGGCAGTCTCAAAAAATGCTGTCAACCTTGTGTATGACATACATCTTCGCGTAGATCACTCACTTAAGATGGAGAACTCTAATATCCCGCTATTACTATCATTATTATCATACGCCATGGTTATCAGTGTAGTATATTGATTGTTATTGTAAATAAAGAAGACTGAAGGTGCTTGCCCTTGGTCGTCCTTACATTTAAAGTTACACCAAAGAGACTAACAATCGACATCGCGGACCGTGTGACCCACAAATTACGGATGCTTAAAAGAGATTGCGCAACCTGCAACACGTAAGCATTGCTCTTTGTTTCTTTGTTTCTTTTTCTTTCTTATGAGTGAATCCCCAGTCAAGCTCTCCAAAGGCACCGTGCCAACCAAGGACACGAAAATCATCCTTGCAGGTGCTGTCAAGGTACCACCCATTGGTATGTATTCCTCTTTGCGTATCATGTGGTACATAGTAGACAGGTGCCGTTTGTATTAACGTCCACGCGTATTACTTTTAAAGCTATTGGTTGCTGGCAATGGGGCGACAAAGGAGGTATGTGAGAATATGTTGCATCATCATACACCAAGGCACTAATAATCCTTATTGCGTAGTCTGGAACTGGACGCCTGAAGCAGAAAAGGATGCCAAGGAAGCATTTGATGCGGCATTCCAGCTTGGTATTCCTTTCTATGACACCGGTAAGAAAAGGACAGTATCAATACATGTATACATCATATTAACACAGCATGGGCTATCATTAGCCGAAGTCTATGGTAAAGGAGAATCGGAACGTGAGATTTCAAGATTTCGAGAAGCATACAGCGAGGATGACAAAAAGAAGCAAGTAATCGCTACAAAATATTTCCCCAACCAAGAGCACACAGACTTTCCAGATGTGTTATTGTCTGCCCTTCGTGATTCGTTGGCACGTTTGGGTATACAAAAGGCCGATTTGTATCAGATTCATGCACCCGTACATCCAGCATCCATTGCCACTGTTGCCAATGCATTAGCCGATGCACATGAAGCTGGCCTTGTTACCACGGTTGGCGTATCCAATTATGGCCTTGATGAGATTAAAGAGATGCATGAAGCACTCAAGAAACGCGGCATCCAACTTGCTTCCAACCAAATCTCGTTCTCGCTTGTTCGCACTATTCCAGAAAAGTCTGGACTAATTCAACTTTGTCATGACCTCGGAATTGCTATCCTCGCCTATTCTCGTGAGTCAATAATAGGGTCACCTGTATTTCCTTGTATTATATAACTAACTCACCTATCCATAGCTATTGGTATGGGTTTGCTGACAGGCAAGTTTGGCGTGAATGGACCCTTCCCCGAAGCTCGCAAAGGACATTGGGAAAAACTCGATAAGGAGCAGCTCGGTAACCTGCTCAACACTATCCAAGAGCTGGCAAAGAAATATGATCGTCAACCCAGTGCCATTGCTCTCAACTGGTGCATTGCCAAAGGTACCATCCCTTTGGCTGGTGCTCGTACTGCACAGCATGTGCGTCAAAACGAAGCTGCCTTGGGCTTCCTCTTGTCCGACGATGAGATTAGTCAATTAGATCAATACGCGTTTGTAGGCGAAAACAACAGCCGCTGGAACCATGGTTAAATAAATATAATTGTGAACTGCTTCGCTTGTCGATTTTCAATCATCATAATACATTGATTAGCAACCATATGCATGCACGCATGATATGGTATACGGTTATATTATTAGACGCGATCGAGTTGTGTAGGCACCAAGTGTATGGTGGTTTAATCTCAATGACTAGCAGTCAGGTTATATGCTTCGCTTTTATACGTGAGTGATCTCTCTTTGATCGGCTTAACACTGCCTATGCAGTAGTGATCTTACAATAAGCTTACACATTTATGCAACCACATTAAACCCCGTAGTGTTCATATATCCCACTCTTCAAGTTGTACTACACGCTTAACTGCGGCCAGCATATTGGAAGCTACAGCCTGTATCACGCCTATACGAGAACATCCTAAAAGGATAACCTGTAGCAAATCGTTCATTGTCAACAGCCTCCTTGTACTCTATGGAAGGGCTCGTGAATTTGTGTAGTATTGAACTCTGCATATAGCAATTGGGATTCTATATTACCAGTTACCACCTATTCTATATGCTATTATTTCATTGTAGTGAGTTATCATACATACAAAGACAAGAATATATTATGTTTGATAAAAGAACATGGTTTATTGATTACAATACTAGAATAAACGAGCAGCTATTGGTTTCCTAAAGCCAAGACTAAAGTACTCACAGGGATGACCACGAGAAGGTCGCCACTCAACCATCCCCAACCTCTACCTGTAGGCACCAATTCCAGGTCGACGAGGCGCTTGTATATGCCACTTTAGTCCAAGATAAGTTTGCAGTTTCCCACAACCCATCCTAGTCAAGGTGCCGGACTTGACGCGCCAAAACCTCGTTGGGAAGAAACCAGACAGATAGAAAAGTGTAGCAAAGTGTGATCAGTGAATACATGTTTTAAGAGAGTACACACGTACCTTCCCCTCCAGTTTCCTCCAGTGAATCCTTTAGCATTACCCAACAAGAGCCACTTGTTGGTATCTTTGGATAGCGGTCAATTTATTAGTGCACCCTGGACACTGCTACCGGTCTGCGTTTCGTCCTCGGCCAAACGCCCATGCAACACGCCGACACGTGGTGGGCAGCCAGTTTACGAGGAATGGCCAACATCCTTGCTACCTTCGTATCAAGATCTGCTGGGATTCATGGACATTGTACACCTTGGAAACTGGGCTTTGAGGGGCTCCATTAGGTCCTCCAGTCGCTGCAAACAAGGCATGTGAGTATTACAAGCAATACAACG